>VWZI01004551.1:36819-66341 GCA_013396835.1 Psilopogon haemacephalus | reverse complement strand
TGTGAAGTTGGGACTCCAAATCAGTTGGGCTGTCCAGAGCAGCAGCAGGGATATGAGACAATTGCAGATGAATGCTGGATTGCTCCCACAACCATGGTGACCTCATTTTCCTTAGGGAATTCTGAAAGAACATAGTGCAAGAGCAGCAGCTAATTCCATGTGGCCACACACAGAGAACTTCTCGTACCCAAGCAAGGGCTAATAAAATCTAGAACGAATCTGGAAACGTCTAAAAATACTCCTGTAATATTACTTAGATCAGCATATCAGATATACCTGACAATGACTGACTTAAGTCACACAGACAATGACTATGACTTAAGTTCTCTTCTACAGCTGGCATTACTAAACCACATGAACAAAAATCATTATACTTAAAGCTGTGTAAAATTTCTGACATCGTAAGGACAAAAACCAAAAGCCATCAAAAAAACAGAGAGATAAACGTTCTTGGAATGGAGAATATTAACTACGTCACACAGTCTGTCAATATCCCTCGACCAGTTGCAATGTCTTAATCAGATTTAAACACTCTCTCTGCTTACTTTCTGCCCTACTTTCTGAGGGTACTACTCACATTCAGACAAAGAGCTACAGATTTAAAGATAATAGAGCTTAAGGAAGATGTCCAAATACCTACCATGAAACTCTGATTTCTTCTAATTGTTTCCAGAATATTTTTGGGTTTTGGAAGGAACCATGAAAACACTGTAACACAGCAGTACATTAACATACAACTTAGTTTATTTTTACAGCCTAAAAACTATACATTAAAATATTGAACAATCTCTATGTCAGCAGTAGAGAAACAAATACCTTCTTTGCATCAGTCTTTACTGATATCCATTACTCAATTAAACTCCAGAAAATTATTTCAGGAAAAACAACCTACATTTTGCAATAGCACAAATAAAGGCTCCATTTCGTATTACTTGTAGGTCTCTAATAGTGAAATCAAAACTACAATCCTCCCTGGGTCCTGTTTAACAGGAAAGTGCAAATACTGACACCGTAGCAAGGCCATGCTCTCCCCCCACCTCCTGAGTTTGCATTTCCCATAGCAAAGGTGGAGAGATGTGACTCATACCTGTCCCAGAACAGACAGCAATTACACCATTCTTGCTCTGTAGGATGGAACAGTTTCTCAATAGCAATATAAATAGTTCTCAGGATGGATTTACAGAAAAGTCACATCACACAGTATCACATTTCCTTCTTTCAGTTGTCTTTATGGATCCTATGGAATGCCTACAATTCTAATGTCTTCTTGCTATCTTTAGGAGCAATATTACGTCTCTGTTCCACAGACACCAGATTATTGGCCTGCCAAAACACCCAAGCTATTGCAATAATGGAAAGAATTTTTAAAAAATCCACTAACTTAATAAACATTGTTGTACTTAATGAAATCAGAACAAATTAAACAGAGGAGGCATCCTATGTGTTTGAGCAAAACACGGTCTCATGTGATAAGAACAAAGAGGCGGTGCATGATAGCAGTGTGGCTTTTGTTTCAGCAGTATTGTTCTGAAGCCCTCAAATACCTGTACTCCTAAAAGCATCAGCAAACTACACTTTTTTTTGACAAGTAACAGGCTTGGTTCTTACACCTCACTTTCCTGTGCATGTTACAGCTGATTTGTCTAAGGACGTGGTTAAACTTTCACGGTACCTGATTCCAACACCACTTGGCATCTGACTTGCCACAAGGACTTTAAACAAATTTTATGGATTCTATGTAGTATTTTTCAATTAATGTCATAGAACTTTTCTACCATTCAAGAAAAAAAAACCAAACAAACAATGCAGCTCTCACACTTTTCACATTTTGCATTTCAACTAATTTTTTCAACTGGTAGACCTTTACCAGAGGAGGGCTAGATGGGTAACCAGTATCATGCTGAAAATAAAGCTCACTCGAAATAAGATGAATGGCAATTTTGTCTAGAAAGCTATTCAGCATGAATGAACACAGAAGTCACAGATTTTTTTTTCAGACTAGTACTGCCAGCTTAGAAAATACTTCCCTGGAAAACCCTGCTAGCTATGATCATCTCAGAGTTTGCAGTATTCATATTCTAAAAAACCTTGAATACAGTATGATTCTACCACTGCTTTTGTAGTGGTACATATGCTCAATGATACTTCTCATATTTATGACACATCAAACAATTTTTATTTTGCTTATATGTATTTTCATGGAAGGTTGACTTAGTAGTTGTAACAACATTATCTTAAGCTAGGAGAAATATTCACAAGAGTAAATGAAGCATTTACCAAAAAACTCGTATCATAGAAGGCAAGGTTAATGAATAGTTTCTTTGCTTCAGTCTTAACTGATAGGGCTGACCCTCAGTTTCTGGAAGTAAGACAGAAAGTCTGGAGGAAGGAAGATTATCCTTAATCAAGGAGAACTGGGTTGGAGATTGCCTAGACAAGATGGACACTCACTAATTCATAGGTCCCAATGAGATACAACCATGAGTGCTGAAGGAGCTGGCTAAGGTTGCAGCTATGTCATTCTCCATCATTTTTGAAAGGTCATGGAGAGCAGGCGAGGTACCTGAGGATTGCAGCAAAGACAGTATCAAGACAATCTTCAAAAATGGCAAGAAGGAGGAAACTATAAGCTAACCAGCCTTGCCTCCATCCCTGGACAGGTGATGGAACAGATCATTCTGGAGTAATCTCTAAGCACACAGAGGAAAAGGAGATGGTCAGGAATAGTCAGCACAGATTCACAAAGGGGAAATCGTACTTGACCAACCTGATAGCCTTCTATGATGATGTGACCAGCTGTTAAATGAGGGGAAAGCAGTGGATGTTCAGCAAAGCTTTTGGCAATCTCCCCTAACATACTCATTGGTAAGTTTAGGAACTATGCGTTAGATGAATAGATAGTGAGGTGGACTGAGAAATGGCTGAATGACAGAGAGGTTTGTGATCAACAATGGGGGGTCTAGTTGGAGGCCTATGTCTAGTAGTGTTCCCCAGGAATCAGTCCTGGTTCCAGTCTTGTTCAACATATTCATCAACAATACAGGTGAATAAACTTCACCCTGTGCGCCTGGGGAGGAGCAAGTCCATGCATAAGTACATGGACTTGCTGAAAAGCATATCTACTGAAAAGCATATCTGCTGAGAAGGATCTGGGAGTGTTGGTGGACAAGTTCACCATAAGCCCTCATGGTCAAGAAGGCCAAAGGGATTCTGGGGTGCATTAAGAGAAGTGTGGCCAGCTTGAGTGAGGCTCTGCTCCCTCCCTACTCTGCCCTGGTGAGGCCACACCTGGAGTACTGTGTCCAGTTCTGGGCTACTTAGTTCAAGAAGGACAGGGCACTAATGTAAGAGGGAAGAGTTGGCATGTGTTTGATCAGAAGTTACAACAGGCCAATAGGCACTTAGGTTACTAAAACATAAGACTCAGGAAAGACAGGGTTTCCAAGTATGCACATGAGCAGTAGGGAAATATGTAACAGATTCAAAAATAAAGGAAGAGCTCTGTTCTCCTTCATTTGGCCTTCTGGGACATACCAGCTGTATATAACAGAATACTGAACACAAAAATTCTGAGAGCCTAGGTAGCTGGCAGCACCAGTCTTGCCACCAAGATGGTGTGGTTCCTGGTGGGGACACCTGCCTTGGATGGATAGGTGCCTGCCAGCTCTGCAATCTGCGCATCTCAGGAGTTTTGCTGGTCAGTTGGATAGGGTGAGTATGGCCTGCTCTTCGACTAATAGAGTTACTCAGCATTCTTTGTCAGCATTGTAGTTTTCAGTATGCCTTTCCCTCTGTGATTTTAGTATTTGTGCTATAACCATTGTAGTTTCTAGTATACCTTTCTCTCTATGATTTTAGTATTTAAGCTATAATAAAGTGTTGAAGCTGTACCAGCGTAGGGTACCCATGCATACATATGTTCCCTGATTCCCAAAGAATCCACTGGAGCAACTGCTAGAGAGAACCCAACGGATATCACAAAGATGATCAGGGGACTGGACCTTTTCTTTTACAAGGAAAGGCTGAGAGACCTGGGGCTCTTTAGCCTGGAAAAGATAACACTGACAGAGGATCCTATGAATGCATATAAATGTCTTGAGGATGGGGCTGGACTCTTCTCAAGTCCTTCAAGTTCCCTCACAAACCAAAATTCTGTGATTCAATGATACATGGGTAGAGCCTCATATTAAATGTTACCTACAGACGTGTCAAATTTAATTTTATATTCTCTGCAAAATCCATAGACTCTAGTAGTTTAGTTGCATCCTTATAAGTTGAACTTTAAGAAGCTCTTTCCTTTTGTAGTCCAGGTTTTACTACGTTGAGAACAGTGGGTGAAAAGAGGTGAGGAAAAATAAGTGTTTTCCTGTAGTTTATCTTAACACAGTAAGAAGTACTGACCTGGGGTAATACCTGTAAAGGGTTAAGCCCACCTGGAAACCTCCTGACTCCTCCCAAAGGGTGGTTTGACCTTTTCCCAGGTGTCATGGTTAGCCACGCCCACTTCCTGCTAGGATCTGGCTATATAAAAGGAGGAACCATCTTGTTTTTCCTCTCTTCTTCTCGTCCTGGCTGCTTGAGCAACTGCTTGCTGCTCTCTGCTGCCAGACCACGTGCTCCCTGCCACCACGCGGAGAGCACCATTATTTTCTTCTGGAACTGGGACTAATTCTTTTCACCATAAAATTCCTGCATCCTGCTTTCCTTTGGCACCAAAACTATCAACCTCAGCCTTGGGACTCAATTGCTTGCCACGGGTTGTACTTGCATTTTGCTCCCCTTTCTCCCCTTCTCCCCAGTCTCTGTATCCTTCTCCCTCATTTCCCATATTCTGCATTTTGTTTCCCCTTTTCTCCCACCTTATGTAAAAACCCCATTCCCTCCTATTTGTTGTTAAAGTTCTATACCCTTTTTACTTCCAAATTGGATAGAGTTATTTTTTATTGGGCTTTTGGTCTCAGGGTATCTGGCTTCAAACCAATACAATACCCAAAGCTTTGGCCTCCAAGAAAAGGCAGCAGTGTGATTTGTACCATTGTATTTTCTCACAAATGCCAGTACAATTAGACAGAAAAACCATGGAAATCGATTTGAGCTATATTTTTCACCACAAGTGATTTGGCCTAGGTCATCTATGCCAGAAATAAAGTTAAAGGCACAGGTGCAGAGTGGGTGGCTACATCTTCCTTTTCCCACCACTGTGATTGCTTATCTAGTACCCTCGTGTGTATGTTATGCTAAAGGAGTATTTAGATGGCACAGTGATTTTTAGGCTTTGAAAGGTGTGATTTTGTTAGAGAGAATGTAGCACTTTTGAGCCTTGGGATGATACTGTGCAGAACACATATCTTCATTATGGGCAGTTACAAAGTACAATTTGTAACAAGCCTAACTACTTTTAAGTCACCATCTAATTGGAGTATAATTAACATCATGTTTTGAGACATTCTTGTTTTGGCCCAGAATTTCCAGGAAGTTACTGCACCTTATTATTATTTTTCCAATACAATAATTACTGTACCTTATTGTTGTTCCCTGTAGTTGATCAATTTTCTTATTTAATTCAGCAATGATACTGTGCAGCTCTGTGATTCGCTCCTCATAGCGTAGTGTTGTTCTCTCCTGCACATCTTCATGCTCTCTCATTAGGTGGGATTGTTCACACTAAAACAGATAAGAAAGAAACAGAAAAGGGTCTTATGAATAACTGTATAGAGATCAGATACATGGTAAAAGTGCACACTATTAATGGTTTTCTTACTCATCAAAGCAACACTGCCCGAGCAATAGAAAAGGACAGATGCAAATTATTGACAGGTATACAAAGGTATGTCATCACAAGATATTAGGAACAAAAAGACTAGGCAGTGTACTTTCATTATTACTTTCTTCTCAAGGGCCAAAGTTGCTCTTCTTGCTTGAACAAAAAATGCTGTTCGTAACTCAAACCAACTACAAATATATCACAATTGAATCATGAATCTTCAAGGGTCTTCCTCGCGTGGTCTGAATCAGAACAAGCCTTAAGGCAGGAACCACATTATTGTAAAGAAATGTAACCACAGTTTGAAGTTATGACTTCTCTAGTCCAAATATTTGTTTACATTAGCCTTTAAAGATAACATAACATATTATTTATTATTTTAATTCTCTGCAATTAAATGCTTATTATTTGAACAATTGAAAGGATATATGGATGCTTGAGTTTTATACATATAAAAAAATGCTCCTTTTTGTTTCCAATAGAATTTTAAATCCAGCCTCTCTGCTTTACTCTTCACACCACCAAACAGTACTTCAATTACAGCAAACAATTACAATATAAACTAAAAGCAGTGAATTAAAAATCAGCAGTCATGTTGATTGAAGTCATGCTTGATAGTGGTTAGAAAGAGCAAGACTTATAATGTTTTGCTTCTGAATGTCTGAAGGAAAGTCAAGCCTCCTTGTAGCCACATAATCATACATACTATGCTGTTAATAAAAATCACATGCCAACTCACAGTGTAAAAATCACATATATAACATCTCTGAAGCATTTGTAAAGTCTACAATTTCTAGTAATTCATAGATTTAGGTCCTCCAACATTGCTGCATCAAAGCTTTTTTTTTTTCCAAATCAAGTAAATGCACCAGACAAAGGTTCAACCCTTTGTATCATGAATACAAGAATTACACCCAAACTAGCAGATACACCAGAATTTTCATAATAGTGCTCATATTTTGGAGGCACTGATACTGACAACTTGTGAACATGTTCTACATAAAAGGCTAATTCAAAAAGAAAATTTACTTTGCATTTCATTAACCTTATTACCTTAAATTTGAAATAATATTAATGTCAGTATGCATTAATATTAATGTCAGTATGCATATCAGGAATATGCACACTGAAAGGTAGCCCAGATATTAGAGTACTCATCCACAGATTATATTGAAATAGTTTCTTAAAATAGCTGGAGGCAAAAGAATGTCTACCTTCACTAGGACAAATAGATCATGTCTTCATTCTGAAGAGGAGAGCAAAGGTCACATTTTAAAAGAACAAGTTTATTTGGCTTTTAAGACTTCATACTGGCAACTAATGTGATTATAATGACTGTTTATTGTAGGATCATTCTACCAATTGTTATGTTTCCATATCTTAACACTGTATGTGGCTGAAGAACTACTGTGGCTTTTGAAGTGCAGAAATAACAGAGAAATGAAGTTACGTTTAACAAAAGTTTTAGATTTAGGTGTCATTAAAAGTTGCTTATTATTCCTTTCTAGACCTAAATTTCCTCTGACACACATTGATACCCAAAAATACTACCTAAGCATTATCCAGATTAATCCATTTTGTCCACTTTCTTTCTCAACAATATGGATGTTTCAGATGGAGTGTACAGTTAATTATTTTTAGGCAATAAATAAAAACCTTATCACAACAATTTTTGCCTAAGCTGTGGGGTCTAATGTAGAATTTGCTTATCTTGACTGAAGATATATGGACTCTTGCTAACGGACCTCAGCCACACTATCAGACTTGCTTTCTGTTTTCTCCAGGCATTTCTCAAGATAACCACCATTTAATGACAGCTTTTGGATTATCTTGGGCAAAAGTAACTGGAAAAGGCAGAAAGGAAAGACAGGACATGGTGCTAAGAAGTATTGCTGTGCTTTGGAGGTGAGTGCAGTCATATGTCTCAACTGAAAAAGGTAAAAACATCCAAACACTGGAAGGATTGTTCATTATGAATCCCAAAATGCAGCAATGGAAAATTCTTCTAGTTATATGGGATTGCTCCATAGGACAGCACATTTACTCCAAAGTTAAAAAGGCAAAAAAATGGAAATGCATGCTTTGACACCCATTACTAAAGGCTTTCATCTGAGATACTGAACCTATTTTTCATATGCTTTAGTTTGTGTTTTCTGAGTCTCAGAACAATGATCTGCCACCAGTTCCTCTTTATTTCTAAGATGCACACATTCAACTCTCAAAATTATTTGCATGTTAGTCACACAAACCTTACACACTCTTCCTCATCTCTCTTCCAGCCTTAGGCCTAAGTTCTGATCAAAAGTATTGAAAGCTTTAACTCTCTTAGAAAGCAAACACAGGCATAATCCACTGAGAGGCTGCAAAGATGAGCTATTGTCTAGGTCAGAAGAGAAGATTCCTTCATAGTTATGGGTGACCCTTGGATGATTTTTGCTATAGAGTAAAAAGGTTATTTCAATTACAGCAGAAATGAACAATGCCTGCAAACACCTGTGTCTGACCTATTAAAGCTGGAGAGAACTGCAAGAGCAAGAGGAGTGTGAGACGGAAGAAAAGACAAAATATTTTAACCAAATGATACTGTCTCAACATACGATTCTAGTGCAAATTAATGAACACAAATTCCTAGCACAGGAAACACTACTACTGCAAACATTTATGTTTTCATTCAAAGGACAAAATAAAATCACCAGAAGCAGTGCTTGATAAGATATGTGTGTTGGTTTAAGCTAATTGGAGAATTTGAGTGAGAAATTAGACTATTGGCTGAGAGAGAGTTAAACACATTGCGTCACTTCACCGAGTTTCACTGAGGAAAAAAAAAAAAAAAGTTGTTTTAAGAGATGTTCTCAAAACAATGAGATTAGGCAGTCTGCTTCAGTCTGTGATGGCTCTGGCTGCTTTCTCCTGTGTCTCTCTGCATTTGAGCTAATTCAGAGTAATTCAGAGTAAAATCACTAAAACTATTAACTTCTCCTATCACTAATCTTTCTGACTGATCTTCAGCTTATCTGCAGCATCAAGAGGTGGTGAGATAAAGCTGGGGAAGGGGGGAAAGGTGGTAGGAGGGTTNGGGGGGGGCGGGGCAGGTAACTGCTTAACCCACTATAGATATGCCCCAGTGCCACAGGGTCTGCTGAAACAAACACCTGCTGTGGCATTGTTCACCAAGAATACAAGTCATCACCTGAATAAACCATAATGTCTTACAGACTCACAGAGGTAAAAAAAAATCCTTGCCTACTGATACAGTACTTTAGTTTAAGAAGAGTGGCATATATTAAAGTGGTGATCCATTAACCTTACTTAAAGTATAAAGACAAGTCCATAATTCCAAATCCTGGAACAACAGAAGATTTCATTACGAAATGTTATGCACCCTCCCGCTCACAGATGTTGGTAGAAAGATGAGGCAGCATGAATGGGACCACTCTCTAAATGTGTTTTTTAGACTCTTCTCTCTGACATCCACTACTTATTAGTATCAAAGCCAGGCTACTGAGTCAAACAAAGACAGAAGAAAGCACTATTTCCTTTTGCACAACCACAAGAAGACTTCTGGCAGAAGACCTTAGTTGTGGTTGACTAATACTTTAGAGAAAACGTCATTTGGGAGATTGCTCTGCTGGCAAACTGTACATCACTACAGACAGAGACACAAGGAGATCTACTGTCTTTATGAAAAAACAGACGAGTGTAGGCAAATGCTATAGCAGGTCACCACAGACTGCAGTTTTCGAAACGAGCATGACAGAATAACCAGTAATCATTTATGTCCTTCAACAAAATTTTAAGCACAGGTTATTAACTGTCTATCTTCACCATTTGTTATTTACTACTGGAATTGTGGTTCCCTAAATCGCCTCCACTCTGTAAATTACTAAACACTTTCTTCCAAAAGATCTCACATGCCTCATGAAATGATGGGAATGGTATCACCAAAAATGCATTGCACAAGATATTTGCTTCAGAAAGCATTTACTACATGCACTGAAATGAAACATGTGCTGCCTTAAAAAGTATCATCCATATGCAGAATAGAGATTTAATAATGATCTGCTAGCAGCTGAATAGGGTTATGCAGAACTTCAAACACATTTTATTACATTTATGCTTTCTGAAACTCTGTTTCACATTAATAAGGAAGAAATGCATTAGGTAGAGATTGTAGAGGAAAAGATGATACATATGATACATGATACAAGTTGGGATGCATCTGTGGAACGCGAGGAAAAGTACAAAAAGGTATGCTAACTGGAGCATCTACTTGGAAGTAACACAGTGAGAAGAACATGAAAAGGTAAAGTGTTTCAGTACTTAAACATAGCCAACACAGTGAATATATTGTTACAGCTCAGGGCTAGTGCCAGGAGGCCAGCCTGATTGAGCAAGGAGCTCCTGGACATGCTATCACACAAAAAGAAACTCTACAAAAAGTGGAAGAAAGGACAGCTAGAACAGGGGGTATATAAGGAAGCTGCCCAAGTAGCTATAGACCTGGTTAGGAAAGCCAAAGCACAGTTTGAACTGAATCTAGCCAGGGAGGTCGAAGGAAACACCAAGAATTTCTACAGGTATGTTAATGGTAAAAAGAAGACTAGGGAAGGTGTGGGCCCCCTCAGAAAGGAAATAGGTGTAACGGTTACTAGTGACATAGAAAAGGCTGAGGTTCTCAATGACTTCTTTACCTCAGTCTTCACTGCAAAGGCCTCCAGCCACACTCCTGGAGTCACGGAAGATAACAGCAGGGACTGGAAGACGGAACTGCCCATCATAAGTGAAGATCAGGTTTGTGATCATCTGAAGAACCTGAAAGTGCTGAAGTCCATGAGACCCGACGTGATACACGTATGGGTACTGAGAGAACTGGCATGTGAGGTTGCTAAACCCCTCTCTATTACATTCCAAAAGTCCTGGCAGTCTGGTAAAGTCCACACTGGCTGGAAAAGGGGAAACATAACCCCCATTTTTAAAAAGAGTGGGAAGGAGGAGCTGGGGAACTACAGGCCAGTCAGTCTCACCTCTGTCCCCAGGAAGATTATGGAGCAGATCCTCCTGGAGGCACTTCTGAGACAGGACAATAGTAAAGAGGTGATTAGGTACAGTCATCATGGCTTCATCAAGGATAGATCCTGCCTGACAAACCTGGTGGCATTCTGTGAACAGGTCACAACATTAATAGATGAGTGGTGAGCAACTGATGTCATTTACCTGGACCTGGGCAAAGCCTTTGACACTGTCCTGCACCACATCCTGGTCTCCAAGCTGAAACGTGGGTTTGATGGGTGGACCACCAGATGGATAAAAAACTGGCTTGATGGCTCCATGTCCAAGTGGAGACCAGTGACAAGTGGAGCCCCTCAGGGATCAGTCCTGGGACCAGTCTTGTTCAACGTCTTTGTGGTCAACATGGACAAAGGCATTGAGTGCACCCTCAGCAAGTCTGCCAATGACACCAAGCTATGTGGTGCAGCAGACATGCTGGAGGGAAAGGATGCCATCCAGAGAGACCTGGACAGGCTAGAGAGGTGGGCACAAGCCAGCTTCATGAGACCAAGTGCAAGGTCCTGCATGTGCGAAAGGAAACCTGTCTGAGGCGTGGTTTCTGCAGAAGGTCCTGGTCATACATACTGGGTAATGCAGGAGAATGGTGAAATCCAGTGTATTCCACAGATAAATATAACCCTAGCTGAAAGAGGTTAAATTCAGAGTGTTAGGAGTTTTCTGGTCTAGGTTTCATCTGGCGTCCAAGACAACAGAATCTACAGTACATGAGCATGAACCCAATGTCACCTGGAAGTCCCTGGTCTCATCTCATCTGTGAGGAGATAAACTGTTTCCTGTTTTCTAAGCTTTTGAATCACCTACATCCAAGATACATCTGGAACGAAGTGAGTTTTTTAATGTTCATAATTGTAAATATTATTTTAGATTAGATAGATAATTCTCAGTAAACTCTGAGTGAAGCAGACAGGGGTGGATTGTGCTGGTTTGAACTAATTGGAGGATCTGAATTAGAAATTAGACTATAGGCTGAGAGGAAAGCACTGACAATGCTACTTCCTTCAGAGCTTTACTGAGAAAGAAAAAAAAATTGTTTTAAGAGTTGTAACCGAAATATAGATAAGTCAGTTAGTTTCAGATGTCTCTGGGCTGTGGCTGCCTCTTGCGCAGCTCCTTTTCCCTGCCTTTTGTAGCTGATTCTGAATAATTACACTAACTTCTTTCCTACTGCTAACCCCCCTGGCCGATCCCCTGGGAAAGCTGATAGGGGTGGTTAGAAATTCCTCTTAGGGATTTTGATCTCTGGGAGGGATGTGGTGTTTCTATATTACCTTTTCACTGTATATATCTGTAAATATCTGTTTTACATTGTAAATATCTGCTTGTATATTGTGCATTTATTAACTTCCAGCTGTCTGAATCCTAGCCTGGGTTATTTCACAGTGTGAGGAGGCAGGTAACAGCTAAACCACCACAATATCTTGTAAAAATCTTGCACAACCAAGCACAACATCTTATGAAGGCAGTAGTTGTTATATTAAGAAATAATAATAATTTTATTGATATATGCCTTAATAATAATTTAATAACAACCATCACAACAGGCTCTAAAATTACTTTAAAAGTAACTAAAGAAAGACCCCACACTGAGGATTGGATAGAAATACTGAATATATAGCAAGATTGAATGGAAGGTGCTACTAATAATTACAAACTACAATGCAAAGCAGTGCAAAAGCATAAGTAATACACAAAAATCCATAATCTCGATCTTAACACAGAATCCCATCAACTGAACACCTTCTCCAAACCTCCCTCTAATCAGACCAAAACCCCATCATTATTAAGTTTGCAGATGACACCAAGTTAGGAGCAGGTGTTGATCTGTTGGATGGTAGGAGGGCCCTGCAGAGGGACCTGGACAGGCTGGACAGGCCAATGGGATGAGATTGAACAAAGCTAAACGTAGGGTTCTACACTTTGGCCATAACAACTCCAGGCAGTGCTACAGGATGGGAACAGGGTGGCTGCAGAGCAGCCAGACAGAGAGGGAATTGAGGGTGCTGGATGGCAGCAGTTGAACATGAGGCAGAAGTGTGCCCAGGTGGCCAGGAGAGCCAATGGCATCCTGGCCTGGATCAGGAACAGAGTGGCCAGCAGGACCAGGGCAGTCCTGCTGTCCCTGTGCTCAGCACTGGTCAGGCCACAGCTTGAGTGCTGTGTCCAGTTCTGGGGCCCTCAGTTTAAGAAAGATGTTGAGGAGCTGGAAGGTGCCTAGAGAAGGACAGCAAGGCTGGTGAGGGGTCTGGAGCACAGCCCTGTGAGGAGAGGCTGAGGGAGCTGGGGGTGTGCAGCCTGCAGAAGAAGAGGCTCAGGGCTGACCTCTTTGCTCTCTACAGCTACCTGAAGGGAGGTTGTAGCCAGATGGGGTTGGGCTCTGCTGCCAGGCACCCAGGGACAGAACTAGCAGACACAGCCTCAAGCTGTGCCAGGGCAGGTTCAGGCTGGAAGTTAGCAGGAAGTTCTTTCCAGGAAGAGTGATTGGCATTGGAATGGGCTGTCTGGGGAGGTGGGTGAAGTCCCCATCCCTGGAGATGTTTCAGAGGAGGCTGCATGAGGCACTTAGTGCCATGGGTTAGTTAATTAGAAGGTGCTAGGTGATAGGTTGGACTCATGATCCCAGAGGTCTTTTCCAACCTGTGATTCCTTTTCCTCTTGCACCCAGGGTTTACGATAAGCCCCAGTGCTCTTTCTTTCCCTCCCACTGTTAGGTTAGGTCAGGCCACCCAGGGCCAAACTACCCTGCCATTGGGCCTAAACAGGCCAAGATTGTGCAGGGAAAAAAAAATTAGTCAGGCCAAACAGGCCTATGATTCTTCCCCCTGTTACTGGATAAGCCAGTGTGCCTTCCTGGGAGAAGAGAGGGAAGAAAGAGAGAGAGCTGGCTTTGCTGGCAGCTTAAATACAGTAAGATAACAGAATTGTGGGAATGAAATACAAAAGAATACAATTTCCTGTTCACTCTGGTCCTCTTGGAGGTCTGTACTCCATGGGTCTTAAAGACATAAGTTTCAACCCAGGATATTAGTACAAGTCTCTGCAGAGATATAAATCACAACAAAGTCAGTGTAGTCACGCAGAATAATGTGAATTGTTTGGATATGTCAGATCCATATGACTGTTTAATGATTATCAAATGTACCATTGCATCAAACTGCCTGTAAGAATGCAGTAGAAGTTAGAAAAGGCCCTCGGATTATATCTGATAAACAATGTTAACTCCCAATGTGACTCTGACTCATGTATCTAGAGGATTTAAAACATGGAAGTGTTTTTTGATTCTGAATGTTTCATTGCTGGTCTGCAACAAGACTATCACTTACAAAGCTTCAAAACCTTTAAGGTATATGGAAAAAAAAATCTAGGAATGAGGACAAGGGCCAAAATACATTTGAAGGACTTAAGTAAAAGCCTTAAAATATAGACTGCTGGAACATTTCTACATTTGAATTGAGTTCAAGTAATACACAGATACAGGCCACTACCAAAAGTCACTGAATACTGAAGACTCTAAATTCACAAAATTACAGAATGGATGAGTTTGACAGGAACTTCCAGAGGTCATTCATCTAACCCCCTACCAAACTGAAGAAAGATGACCCAGAAGAGGGTTCCCAAGGCCAGTCTGTGGTCACAATTTCTCACAGATCACCAAAGCACTGCCAGCTGGAAACAGCTTTTGATCAGTGTTAATTTGTGCTATGTTTGAGTCTCACCCAGGAGCAGAAGGGTTCACAATCGCCTACCTAATCCACTACGATAACAATGAATTTTTTATATTCTAAAATATTACAAAGCAGTTACTGCTTAAACTACATTCAAAATAAAACCAATATAATTCTTCCCTTGTATGTTTTAGAAGAGCATCATCAGGACAGAAAACTTTAAAAACTAGGCAACTATGGTTCTCAGAGTCTTAAAATTATTTTCACTTGTAACACTGTTCAGATATTTTTCCCTCTCCACATAAACCGTGTTCACCTTTGAAAAACGCAAAATAAGAACAGAATTTGGAACTATTTCTCACCTGAGCCTTGGACAGCGTCTTTTCCAACAGGTCACGTTCCCTTTCTGTTTGTTGTAGACGTTTATTAAGCTCCACTATGTCTCCCTTTAATGAAGCCAGGGCTGCTAAATGAAGCTGGAAGACAAAAGGAAAGAACCAAATCAGCCAATTCACAAGCCATGTAGCAGCACTTCCAGTAGCATACAGCAGCCACAGTATCTGTGGATTTCTATGGTAGTTAATAGGAACTTCAGCCTAATAATAGTCTGAAAAAAAACCCCACATGCAACTAAGCACTTCTTCCACAGAATTCGCTCCACATAGCACACGTTTCTTCACCAGAAAACACATTATAAGGAGCAATACAATTAAGTATAATCCAGCTATGTAAGTCGTAATGCTAGTAGTCTTGTATAAAATTTGACATTAATGTTGACTCAGATTTGTATTATAGAAGGTGTATCATGTTCTGATGTATACCCTCTTAAAGAGGTTATGAAGTTGATGAAGGGAATAACTCCTTCCATAGCATTCATTTCTATTTTGCAACTTACTCCACTTTCAGCTACTGTTCTGTAGTCTTTGTTCTTAGTCTGAAGTCAATGAATTCTAATCATTCTTATCTACTGAAGCTACACATGAAGAATCTGAACATTTTTTCTTTCTGCAGTGAATTGTCTTGATAAAAGATACACTCTACATTTAACTGATAGCATGTGAAAATAAATAGCAGACTGGATAACTTCACATCATCTAAATTACATTAGTTACCTACCTTAGAAATAAAGAACAGTTCTTAAAAGAGTTTTTTACCTTACACACTCTTCCTGTCCTTAAATATCCAATTTATCATTACAGTGAAGGCATCAGGTAGAATTCTACACTCAATGTCAACAACTACAACCAAAAAGTCATGGTTGTACTTAAATCTTTCTTTGCAGTAGTAAAGAAATTACCCCAAGTTATAATAAGTGTAATAACAAAAGCAACCTTTCACACTGGACCAACTAACAAAGCGAACACCGTTCTGCTGCCAAGATTCAGCCTGAAACATAAATCCTGTTTCTAGTCCTCTGACCAGTTTCATTCAGTCCTTTACTCTGACTTTTACTGGGCGGGTCACTTTTAAGCTGTATTTCTTGTTCCATCTCCAGTCAGTCTGCTAATGAGTCCTATTTCAGTGTCAGTTTTGTCTCTGCAATCTTGAAACCCAACAAAACAATAGGTGTTTTCATACATTGATATGTGAAAGTAGCTGCTTGACACCAGAGATGCTGTATCACTTGGCAGCAGCTCTTTCACATGCAGTATTCCCACTGTTATAGAAAAGGCAACCTTTGGCTTCAAGACAGAGATCATACTTTTATAAAGACTTCTGAATGTGAATTTACATGGACTGTAACTTGTTATGCTAGAAGCTCTGGACATCTTAATTTGGGAGTTTGGCTGAAATGATTTTTAGTATGTCAGCTAAAAAAACAACATATGCCGTTATTAATTTCACTATAAATATACACATACACAATCTGATGTTGCAAATATGTTTAAGATTCTTGAATGAGTTTCAATTTTCAAATGAAAAAAACATTAATCTAGGCCTGGTATGGACATATGCTACGTAGCTTCTTTCAGATATGCATGCTGGAATCTCTTAATAAATCCAGAAACACTCTGAGTATCTTTTAAGTGTTTTTTGTCTTCAGCAGAAGGCCTTCCTTCCTACCACAGAAAACCGCACTGGTTTTACCTTCTTTCCTACCACAGAAAACTGCATTCGTTTCACAGCATGGAGAAACAAGAACAAATTTAATTGTGCCAATCTCTTCACAACTGACTTCCAACTTGCAGGAAAGCTGGAGAATTTATAAGCCACTGTTTCACCTTATTCTCTTAACAAGTGTTGTAATGAAGCTCACCAGTGTGAGCCACAGCTGTCAAGCAATACATGAAAAAATGGCTACAATTATTTAAATTGAATAAGACAAAGCTACACAGACAAGTAAGTATCACTCCCTTTTGTACATGATAATAAATGTTCACCAGCTGTGGTTTTAATTAAATACCAGATCAGTAATTTCCATACACATTGTGCTGTAATATAAAAGGACACCGATGATTTTAAAATCTCAATGAAAATCAATTTTCCTCTGAAAAGAGGAACTAACAAGGCAGACATCCTATGGCTTTACCTTCATCCTCTTCCCATCCACTAGCACTGAGTAAGAAACAACACACATGAATTGTCTAGTTTTAGAGTAACACTACTGCCTGGCATGGCAGCTCTTGCCAAACAAGGGTATCAAAATGTGAGCTATTTCAGCTTCTTCACTCAATATAGCATCTCCTCCAAGTAATTGAAGTTTTTCTTAACTAATTACAAGGAAGTTGGTTGCATCTTTTACTACCTAAAATTACCCTTTCGTAAATTGAACCAGTTCAGTTTTTAAGTACTAGCAAAAAAAAAAATTGAGCTTGCTGGAAAGGCAAACTGGACAACAAGAAATTGTCACACACAGAGAAAGGCTGCTTGCAGTACTCTTCAGTTTCATACATGTACCAAGTGCACACAGTTGTAAGACATACACAAGTAGTGTCCTCGGCTACTAATGCAATATGTAATAAAGCTACAATAGCTGATGTAGCATGCATTCTTGGTAGAGCAAATCTCTCCTCCTTAGTTCCTTAAAAAAAGGTGTTAGAAAGTATTGCTAAATATTCTTTTCTTAAGATGTTTCCTCTAACTATACTTCCCAGTGTGTTTCCACAGCACACAGCATGATGAGAACTGGAACAGAAATCTCTGAATGTTTCTACAGCACAAAGAAAGAAGCATTTGAAGGAAGAGCCACAGCAAACTAAAGTGTAAGTCTAGAGAAAAAAACAAAACCAAAAAACCCCTCACATTTACAATTCAAATTTAATAATCCAAATTGTTAAATTTGTAAAGATTCTATTTTAAAATATCAACCAGAATGAAACAAGTCAGTCACAGCTGTAACTCTGCAGGATATGTCAACTGTGAGAGGAGAATGATGGTAGCCATGTGGCATACTGATTTTTTTCTCCCCTCTGCATACAGTAACAGATAAGGCAGAGTTACTATCACTAAGATTTGTAATGACATTTATAGTTCCATGTGGGCTGCCTCTTAATGACACAAGATCATGAAACAGACTTAAAAACTCAGTACTTTGTAAAAATTTGTACAGCTAATACCAATATTTCTGTTTGTAAAACATGTTGGTTTCAACCTTTAATCAACTGCTCCCACAGAGAACTTATTTATAGAGAAAACAGTTCATTGACAAAGCCTGTATTGTTAATAAACTTTACTTTGATCCAATACAGCTGGGGAAAAAAACCCCAGGGTTATATCTGAACTGTCCAATGTGATAGGCAAGGTCAAGGCATGTGAGAGCAACACCTAAAAGGGATCAGACAAGCTAACCAACTTGTTTCTCTGCCACTATCTAGAAAACAAATTTGATTCATAGTATTAATAAAAAAGGAAGCTACAATTTCTGTGACATTTTTTTCATAACAGTGGTTGTTTATTGAAACATACATATGCCATATTTTATACCCAGCAATATTTTACCAAGTTATTATATATTAGATACATAACTATTATTATTATTATTATTCACAACATATTAAACTGTGCATAACACAGTCTTTAAAATGTAAACCATAGTATAGCTAAGTTTTGAAAGGTACAATAACTAAAGCAAAAGAATAAGCACAAGTGTAGGATAGCCATGCTCCTGATCTCTCCCCCAGCCTCCTTTGTGACTGCAGTCTCTTCCCCATTATACTTGCTTCTACAAATATCTCATACGTTAGTGTAAACACAATTCAATGGTGTATATTTTGCACAGCACTTTAAGCACAGTTTTTTGTGTTAGGCTTCTGAAATACTCTATGCAGTATTTGCTGGCAGACAAGTTTCTCAAGAATTTTGTGGGGAGACAAATGCAAAAGTGGATATAATAGTAACATCAACTGAATGTCGAAGAAGCAGGGGACTACTGACATTTCTGTACTACGTATTGCTGGAAGTGCTCTGAGGCAATGAACAAAATAACATGAAAACGCAAAGAGAAATGGAGGAGGATGTTGAAAAGACAATAGTTTAAGGTTAAAGCACTGCAGAGTAGCACAATTACACTTATACTCAGTTTTTTTCCTTGCCATTGTGAACTATGACTCTCATCACTAAGTCCAATCCACATACTATTTTCAACAGAGAAATCACAGAAAGGACTTAAGTACATCCTTCTCTATGAAATTAAAGAACTAATATTAACTTTTTCCTCATGTTTCCTGGCTTCCTTGGCTACAGTACAGCCTGGGAACAGATGCTCTGAGAAACATAACCTCTGGCATAACAAGGGTGCCATAAAAAGCATCGAGATCATGGTATGGAGATACTAATTCATATATCAATACAAAGCATACAAACATTAAACGATCAATTTATTTGTTTCCTCTGTGATTGATATCCATACCACAGTAGTAAATCCATACCACAGAAGGCTCTGAGGAGATGAGCTAGGGTGGATGTCCCTATGAAGCTCAAGAAATAATGCAGGCTGGGACTGATCACAGCAGTTGCTAAGAAGTTCGTTTGACCTCATCACCAAGGAGGCTTGAGGGTGGTCTTCCTTTCAAAAGAACAGCTATCAACATCTGAATGGATCAGCTGGTAGTGGAAACATCTACCTTTATGTTTATTTAAGAGTGTGTCCTGGCATGGGTGTGATTAACACCCTACAGTTGATTCAGTTCCTGGAGTCTCTCCTCCCCCTTCTGTACAAGGTCCGGGAGGGGTTGAGGGGCGGGGGCACACCACATGGCCCTGGGACCCAGGGAGACCTCGGGCTGCATGTATTCGTGGGACTATTTTGAACCAATTGGTCAGTTAGAGAATGCTGGACACCTATTGGTCAGTTTCACATGCCCCTAGGGTATTTAGGCGGGGTCCCGTGACCATTAGAGGTCCTTCTTCGTTGTCCCGTCATGCTGTGAAGAGCTCCAGCCACGTGCAGCAGAGGCAGCAGCAGGCATCGCAGCTTTACAGAGAAGTGGTAAGGCTAGAACCCCCTTCTCTCTTTCTCCTTCTCTTTTCTCTATCCAGGGATAAGTCGGTCCTTCTTTCTTCTTCCCTTTCTCTCAGGAAGAAGCATTGTTTTCCCCTCGCACCCCCATGGGTTTATAGGTGTGACTGGGGTCTGTTTGTATGTAAGCTCTCTGTTCCCTAAATTCTGACTGTTAAACTGTTTATCTGGCATTTTAAGCAATTCATGCATTTGTTCCCTGCCAACCGCATACCCAAAGAACCCGGGGGACTCCAGGATCCCACTCCGTGGATATCAACACTAATTAAATCGATATCTCGTGACAGAGTGAATTTCTGCCTGAGCTAGCCAGGCCAGTAAGGGAGGTATACATGCAGCTCAGCACAACATAGCAGATAAACCCAAAAAAGAGCAAAATAATTTCAAAGACAGCAACGAGCTTCAATCCAGGGATGCTTTCCAAGTGAGACTTGGGATGCTTGACATTGACAATCTTATGGAGACTGGCAGTGACAATCACAATGGTGTTGTCACTGAAAAAGTATTACACTTGCTATACTCTGCTACATGTTTACAAAATGTTTCATATCACTCTGCTAATTAAGAAGGCCAAGTAAGATGAATGAGTAACTAAATCTGGTGTTAAACATGACATTTTCCAGGCATGCTGTATCTAAAAGAGCCTGGTCAGAAAATACTGGGCTCTGACAGCTTCTCCTTTCATTTGTTTCCCATTTGCATTTCCCATGGTTTAATGCAAAGAGCCTGTAACGCAGACATTCTCTGCCTATTGCCATTACATTTTAAAGACAGACAGTATACACAAAAACATCTGATCAAATACTCAGAATGCTGTCTCACCACTGTAAAACTCTCCTGCTTTTTTATTAGCAAATGAAACAGCACACTACACTGTTTTCTAAGATAAGATGGAGGGTGTGTAGAGGACAGCATGAAAAATATAGTCCCAGCTAAAACAGCAGAAAGAGCAGAACAACAACAAATGCCTACAGACTGTACATGCATCTGCAAGGGAGGGAGGGAAATATGACTAGAATCTACTTTTGCTGTCAAGGAAATAAAAAGGTTGGTACTCTAAGTTCATGATGAAAAACATATTTTAAGACACAGAACAACAAAGTCTTCTCTAGATTTTGAGTTCAGGAATCTGTGTGCCATGCATTGTTGACTTTCATTATTAGCAGAAGAGAATTGTACCAGAAAAAAAAAAGCATAGTCAGGGCCAGCACTCATTTGCTGAGCTGAAGGGGAACTAATCATGCTAACTGATGCATAAGACATGCAATAAAGGTTCAGGATGAAAAAATTACACAGAATGTAAAATGTAAAACACATGCTAGTAGAGGTTTGCACAACCAGGAAATATCTTACCAAAATTTTCAAAACAAAGGAAAATCTAAGCAAAGCTTAAAAAACTTACTAAGAGAGAAAAAAAACCACACAAAGCTTGTGTTATGCTGTGCATAAAACCTCAAAGATGTTGTCAAGTTCACGTTTTTTCAGAAGCACACATTAACACTACTTGCAAATAACATAATTACTTTGAAGTGGTTGTTACATAACTGTTTCTCTTCTCAGCCCTACACAATGTTCATGCCACCTTCACCTGGACATTTTCCTAGAAAGGTGCATTTTTATGGTCCAAGAGATTAAATAAATGTAAACAAAGTCCCTTTCTGTGACTGTACTGACAAGATGGAGTGGAAATACTTAAAAGCACAACCATCTCCTAGAAGCAGTGACAGAACAGTTCAATACTCCTTAGACGACTTAAGTTCTAAGATCTCTAGAGTATACCACAGAAATACCACAGTCAAAATGACTACAGAAGTGGTACCACTAAATTGTTGGATGCCACTACAAACATGCCCTGAATCTGTGTATTTGAAACAACTGTTACGTGCTAATAAAAAGGCTACAAATTTTTAGTGACATACAAAATAGACATTTTGTGACTACGCTGCCAAAGCAAATATTGTGATAGATATTAAACAGTTACTTGACATGCTTGTGCAATATTAAAAAATTAACATGCCAGCATGAGCCAGGATGGATCCATCTAAATTCTAGAAAAACAAAGACCAAGTGTTTGCAAGACAGGCTTTGTTTTAATTTGAAAAATCTGCAGAAGATGTCTTCAATCTGTTTCCATTGTTTACAAACAACTTCAACTTAGATGTCTTTCTAAAAGTGGAAATTAACATTTGCAGGCATTTGTGAATGCTTCAAACTATTTTTCAAAACAAATAAACAATAACTTCCCACCTTCATTAATCACAATAAAAAGTGTTTGATGAAGAAAATACAAGGCAAGATTTTACACAAAAACTGTCACAGAACAGGTAATTGTAATTATGGAAAAGATCTTCCTTTGAAAAATTAATCTGATAATTGAAACTTGATGAATGGAGCATGGTGTCAATTTGTACTTCTACGTGTGCCTGAAGACTAGACCACTGGCTACCCTTCTATTGTAACACATTTACACCTCATGGAAAATAAAATTTTAGGTGGTATTAGAAGAAAAGCCTAAAAATGACACCTGAAAGTAATCAAAAGAGACAAACATCTGAATATTAAGATTGTGCAAAACAACTATACTTTGTGAAGTGTACTCTTTCAGGATCTTTAAGAACCCGAACTTAAGTAACTCCAAGTGTCTCTTTATTTTCATTATTGAACTCATGGAAAGTGGAAACAGAAATATTCTTTTTCTGCCTCCCCTTCTGCCCAAAATAGCTGGGCAAAATTAACTGAGAAGAGAGAAAAACAATGAGATCTAGTGTCAGTCCTTATCCCATGTAAACCCAGAATGCTCAAACCTTTTTCTCAGTTACTTTTTAATCTACAAGGAACACTGCTCAGTTTACGGGCAGACTCACCTCAGGGGAAAACAAAATGGAAAACTAATTCTAAGAATGCAATTTGCTCAACTCTCTGCATTTAACACCAAGACGACTCATGTTCTAGGGCTTGATAAAATAGATATGGCATAAGCTCACCCACACCAACTTGTTTTCTCCATCATTTTTTATACCACCTTATCTTGTTGCTCAGCTTCATTCTCTTCTGGTTGAGCATAACCCAGTTCTTTCAAAACAGATATTAAGAACGCAGACACTAGTTATTATACTAATTTAATAAGCCATTTGAAAAGCATTCCATGGTTATTGTGCCTTGCACTCAATTCATCAAATACATTCATCACTGCAAGGTTAGCTCTGCCTTTGAGACCTTCATACTCCCCTCATCTCCCTGCTCCTATAATCTCAGACCACCAGTTATCCCATCTTCACAGGGCTTCTGACAGTCACTCCTCACAGAACTTGCTGTACCAGTGTCTACACCCTCTGGTTACACATTCTCTGTACTGAATGTTGTTGATGTAATCTTAACAAATTGGCTTGAAAACAGCCACTGTTTGAAAACACAGCAGCTTCGTAGCATACTATTTTTAGCATGGGTATTGATAAGATCCCCTCTCAGCTTTCTGTTATCAAGACTAAACATCCCTAGTTCTCTCAGTCTTCACGGAGAGATGTTCAAGTACTGTGATCACTCATTTAAGTCTCTCTTGGACTCTATTCAGCAGATCCCTGTCTCTCTTGAACTGGGGAATCCAAAACTGGACACAGTCTCACTAGGGCAGAGTATAGGGGATGAACATCCTTAAATCTGCTAAACACCCCAGGATACTGTTGACCCTCTTGGCTACAACGGCACATTTTGAAAGAAACTGCATGAACATATTTTTCTTTTTGAGTCACTATATGGCTTGTATTTTAACCAACAGAACCTCCAGTGCATGGTCAATCAAAAGTATAAAAATATACTTGATACACTTTTATTANTTTAGTATTTCTGTAACACCTGGATATATTACTGAATTCAGAAGTATTTTATTATGTTGTGCACTAGACTAATAGACCAATACAGCATCTTCATAGCATGGCATTTGCCTTTGTCAGGCATCACATTTTATTTAAGTGGCTTTATATTTTTTCAGCACTTAAAAGCATGCAGCTGCAAAATCTGCAAAAAATCAAGTGTCTGTAGTATGACAAAATCATACAAGAACATTTGACTGAACTGCTGATAGCAATTTGTAAACATAGCAAGTAGCCAGTAATTACAGATCTGAAGCTCCTCAACCTAAAAGCCATTCACAAATGTAATGGTTAGAACTGCAGCTCAGTGCACAATTCTGCCTGCACAGTCTGGATGGGAAAAGGTGTCTGGTAAGTTCTAATGAGTTTTAATGTTTCCTCCCACATAAGTGTGTGTCATAAGTTCAGATTAAAAAAAAACAAAACAAAACCAAACCTCGTTTTCAGGAAAAAGTGTAAAATAATTGTCTTACGTGTAGAAAAATTCTCTAAATACAAATGTCATTTTCTAACTGAAGTACCATGCATTTTGGTGACGACCACTAATTTTATATTACTTTTCCCCTACAAATTATCTGAAAAAGAATAAGATATAAATGTTTTAGAGTGTCTACTGGACAATTAATCTTCTCTGGCATATGCACACAAGATTTAAACACAGTAAATGGAAGTACAGGTGCTTATAATTACCAGATATGACAGCTCCAGTCAAACAAAAGCTAAAAGCAGCAATTGCTCTAAAATTTACAGGTGAGTTTATGTAGTATTTCCACCATTAAGTGCCTGTCTCTGCCAAGTCCAAAGCAGGTTCACACAGTCACACAGATCTTTATAAGTCCATAGCATGGTTCCATGGAAAATGCACATCCTATAAGACTCCCACTCTGTCCTTGAGTGTAATTTTCTTTGCTTTAAATCATCTAATAATAACACAAAGAACCCCATTACTAATTCTCTAAGGAAGTCAATACAGCACAGGAAGCATCTAGCAAAATACACTTTCCTTGTTTACATCATACAAATGCATGCCTGTATATAATAGAAAATCAAAGGTCATGACAAGATGAAATTTATAATTTAAAGGTATTGTATGTATCACACATCCCACTTAACACTGACACGTCTGTGTCCTTCTTATGACCACTTTCACTAAAACACACACTGTGAACATGGCTCATGAAAAGCCTTCAAGCAGTAACTGACACAGCTATAAATCTACTAATGGTTCAGGAAATAAATCTTATGTTCTTTGATGATCATATATGTTATTAGTCTTAAGAACACAATATAGTACCTATTTATCTGTTTAAAGTAGGGAAAACATTTTACTCATGTTAATTGTCTTGACAGAAAAGGATCAACATTGCATTAATTCATTTAATGCATGGCTTATTTTTCACCCCTGCACATTACATAGGCCCAAATGCTTGCTGATACCAAAGCTAAAGCTCTTATGTGGTAATTTTTCATAGAGGATGTTTCTCACTCACATGGCACTCATTTCCATCTTTACATAGCATGTGGCATATTACTCACATATTTTAGAAGAATGCAAGTGGAAGTTACGTTATTCACATGAGCACATACTACATACACACATACTACACCATTTGTGTAACATGATACTTCACAATTCAGGTGAAGAGTTAACTTGCTGCATTATTTTTCAATTATTCTGAAAAAGAGTTTCTGTGGGCTCTAAGATAATTTGCATATTAAAATATATTATCTTTAACACTATTTTAATAATGAAATGTTAATACTTCCAACCTAACTGAAGAAGTGCCAGTGAAGAAACAAACAAAAAACCACAACATTATTTCTCCCATCCTAAAACATGTTTCCTGATGCAAGGATTATATATAAGAAGTGCTGCATCAGACCAGGCTGCTTTCCAACAGTCCATTATTCTGCCTCTGAGGGTGGTGAACCACAGAACTTTTAAAAAAAGCTAAGAACTGGGTACATATTTGTATTACTTCCCTGGCATTGCTTTGCATGTTCTGCACTCCAAGGGTAACTGGTTCTTTTTGACCTTCTTTTTATCACTTGTGAATTATAATATTCTCTCAAAACACATGCCCCTTTTTCTTCCTTACCATCTATGACCAACATGCCCTAATCCCTTTAGAAGAAGGCGCTCTTTCACTTTGGATCCTCCCTTTTGCCTGTCTTTGTAGCACTCTGGTTTTACAGTTCTAGTGCTTAACACATTAAGCCATGTGGGACACTGCTTGGCTATGGAACTGCCAAAGCTAACCATTTTTTGCTTTCAGCAACACAAACTTAGGCACACATCCCTGGCCTCTGCTGTATTAACATTTGGTTCAAACTAGCCTGCATATAAGCAATTCGTGTGTTCTCAAGTGTATCGCTGGGGTATATTACACATTTGTTTGTACTGGGAAGTTTGAAGGTGGGTCCACTCTTCTGTCTCCTGCTAACTGTTGCTTGCAGGAAAGTAAGTCTTTAGGAGAAAACGGTGGGAAATACTTTATGAAGTGGGTAGGCTCCAACCTATGCTGAAGCATTTCTGGCACTTCAGCTAGCACTCTCAGCCACAGAAGTGTTAGCTCAAGATGCAGATGCAAGCAACTACTGAAAGGCTTGTGCATGACTACTGTTGAGTAGGAACAGGATGTGTATGTTTATATACACACAGCACATGTAGAAAAAGAAAGAAGCCACCTTTCAGGTGGCAACATCATGGTATGTACCAGAGAGTATGTACCAGAGGTCATGATTACCCCTATCATTTCTATCCTACAGGGCTGTGGATAACTTGGCTCTTGGGCTGCTAACATCAATGAAACAAACTTTGACATACGATGTTAGACATACACAGTTCTGGTGAATCACTGCCACAGGATCCTCAGCAATGTTCCTCCACTTTTTAACAGAGCCAGGTAGCTCAGCTAAGTGTATCATTAACATAGCTGTGGTGTTTCAATACCCAAGCTACACCTACACTATACTGTATTGACTTAATTGATGCTTACACACAAAGGTAAAGGGCATGGAGGTGGATGCACTCCTCACCCTCTAGTCTCCAGTTCTATCCTGAACTCTCACTTCCTTCCCTTCTGTGTATTTCTCTGTCTCAGAGATCTAGGTCAAGGATTCTTTTCTGTCTTCTTTTCTAGATTGTTATCTTCCCTACATACCACTCTTCTTGTTCCCTTTCTTCATCAAAGCTTCAGGGCTCATGGCAGAACTGCTCTGTGCAGTCTGGATGCTGGAGTACAGCTGCTGCTTCCAGTCAGACCGAATTAGCCCTTCCTACTGATAAGCACTGATGCAGCTGTTTACCTAATTGCAGGGGGCAATTAATATAATATCGGTCTAAACACATCACTTTCGCCTACTTCACATGCAATGCAAAGTACGCAGCAGAAGCACCACTCTCAACTGCCAGAGATATGTAAGGTCCAGAGAACGCAAAACATCAAAGCCTCTTTCTAGAAACTTCAGTTGACAGGTATTTTAAAAAAGACTTCATGACAAGGATCAGACTTAGAAAAGCAAGGGCCAAGACTAAAATTACTTACTACGGGAAATGAGTAGAAACATTGTAAAGTAACTTCTCACTTTCCATCTTTTTTAAACCTGTTTGAAATCATGCAATGCTTCATGATTTAGATTAACTTAAACACATCTAACTGCTAAATCACTCACCACAATATTGTGGTATACTGAAAAAATAAATTTTCAAAACCATGCTGAGCTAAAATAGCTTTTTTTTAGAAAGTGTCAGTCATAGAAAACTATAATTAATTACACTGTCATTAATTTTTCACAAAGATTTTCTTGTTCTGCAATAAGGTGCTCGTTCCTTCTATTCCCAACCCCACTCCCATCTTTCTCGGTACATTTTTAAGAAACATAAAAGTATTTTGTCTGTTCAAAGACCTTACACAAGAAAGTACCACTGGCCACCTTTCATATATCAGCTGTTTCATTGCAGTTTTCAGAAGGGTCACTAGACAGACCCAGGCTGAATTTTACACAAAGCTTTTGTTAAGAAATAGTCAAGCTGCACAAGTCCACTGAAGTCAAACAGCAAAGCTGGTAGAAGCAGGTAGAAGCAGCAAACTGAACCATGATCAGCCAAATGCATGCATTTGTTCTCCCACTCCCTCTGTGCTCCTGGTGCAATCACAGGACAGTATTCTGTTCTTGGTAGAAGACTTGCCTTCCTTGCAATACATTTTCACTATCACTGTTTCTTTTACTCTTCATGTAATCCTAACAGAAGCCTAATTAGACCACACTGAGACTCAAAAAGCAAACTTTTGGCATCACATGAGTGACTCTGAAACTTACATTTAACTGTTTACTCAATTTCTCTAAGCCATGCAGATGTTGAAATCTCTGAAGGGGTTAAGGCTGGGGGAAAATCTTAAAAGCAACCCAACAGCTTTCTTCTGGGAGATGAATCTGTACCTTGTGATCCCAACTTAATGCTCCAGGTACAGTTCAATTTCATCCACTGAGCATGTCTTAAAGCAATCTAGAAAGCACTCCTGTGGTCTCAACAACTGGAAGTGTTACAAAGCCAGAAATGCCACTTTGAATTTCTCATTACTTGAGCTAAAAATTTGATAACTTCCCATCAGCTTAGCTATTCTGACATCACTGTGAGACAGTCTAATCAGCCAGAATCCAAATATCCACTTGAACAATAGAATTGTATTTAACTTGGAAACAGAATAGTGTAAGCAGTTTTCTTCATTTGTTCCAAGGTTCCAGAACAAAGCAATGCCACTCTAAATAAAAACCTACTGATATATACTCTATATTGCTAGGGTAAAAAGGTGTCAAGAACTGTAACAACACACTTTGAAAGAGCTATTTCTAAAGCCCAGACTGAGACAGAAAATTTATTTTAAAACATCCCTCCAAATTTCCTTTGCAGTGATTAAATAAGCTTCAGTCCTAATGTACCCTTCCCACTTCAAAGAAATTGTAATCACAAAAGTGTAATTGCATGTGCAGTGTGGTTTAGCTGTCAAGGACACAAAAATTTCACTGCAAATTTTCATCTTCCTATCATACTGTTTAACTACATCCAGTCAAATTTAAGTGCAAGTATTTCTCAAAGGAAGAAGGAAGGTGAGGGGAAGAAAGAGAAGAAATGTTTCCTCAGATTGTGTCCATCAGCTATGCAAGACTTTAAAATTTACCTTCTCAAAAAACACCAGTAGAGTATTTCAGTAAATATAATTTGCAGTGGTTTTCATCTCTGTTACTGAGATTTCCCATTTGTCCAGTCTCAACAGTAAAGAACCAGATCTCTCTGGGCTCTGATAATTCATAGCATATACTCAAAACCTTCACTGTAGCTATGTATACATGTCTTACAAGGCTGAAACAGCCCCTTCTGCACCAGCAGATCAAATCAATGTGTCATCAGGGTGCTGTGGGTCAAAATTGTAATGGAATAAATGCAGTTAACAGGTTTTGCTGGGATCAGTTCCAATGCTTGGCAAACACTTAAGATTCAAGACTAAGTCTCCAAGAGTGCAATACACTAATATCATAAAAGCCCTTCTTTCAAACTCTCCTCATTTTCAACATCTAGAGAAGGAAAAATGCTAGCTTGAGCTTCTGTTAGAAAACAGAGCAGGAATGTTTACGTATTACGAACTAGCAGAGATTTTTCTCAGTCATCATGGCCCAAACTCTCTAGTGGTGATGGA
>VWZI01004551.1:0-18402 GCA_013396835.1 Psilopogon haemacephalus | reverse complement strand
CAAGATATAACAGATATTTACAGAAATATACAGTAAAATAGAAATACAGACACCACACCCCTCCTGGAGACCAAAATCCCCAGTAGAGGGAAACCAAATTCCCCTGTACCACCTCTCCCTCCTCCCCCCAGCTTTATCTCACCACTTGATGATGCTGCAGATAAGCTGAAGATCGGCCAGAAAGATTAGTGGCAGGAAGGAATGAATGGTTTTAGTAATTTTACTCTGAATTAGTTCAAAGGCAGAGAGACAAAGGAAAGAAGCTGGTGAAGCCTGCTCAACCCAGAGCCGACTGAACTGCGCAAGCACACTGGCTTATCTGGATGTTTTGGGAACATTCTAAAACAACCTTCTTTCTTCTCTCTCATTCAAAACTGGGTGAAGGGACATAGTGTTTAATTTCTCACTCTCAGGCAGCAGTCTAATTTTTCACACAAATTCTCCAATTAGCTCAAACCAACACAAGTATTTACCATGAGTCAAAACAAAACTGGGTGGTTTACCTCAGAAATCAGTCTTCAAGTTAAAGATCTCTCCTGCCTTTTCAAGAACAGTAGTGATCAGCAGACCCAGCATTAGACAGAAAACTTTTGCTTACTCTATGTTTCTAGTAATTCCACACAATAAAACTGTTTCAAAGAGCTGCAGCACTACAAATTGTAATGTGGAGGAAACAGCTGAAGCATGAATTGAGTTTAAAAATACACACTGCCATAACTGCACCTTCTGTGCACCTTCTTCTTCCTCTTCAGGTAACAACAATTTAATTGTTCTGTAAAGGAAATGTTGTTTTAGGGTTTTTTTGGTGCCTTTTTCTTCTCTCTCCCACCCCCTCCTTGCTATATGAACTATTAAGTTAGCTACTATACTCAATTCTGCTTAGTTTATTACAAGGAAAAACACCAGACAAGTTACAAAAGCAGAAGCATTCCACAAGATATGGAATAAAGCTACTATCTGCCTTTTACATTCCAGGTTTTATTTTTGAGTTACATGTATAATATACATGTTTAATACGCATACAAAAGTGTGAAGATAAAATTCTTAACAAATCACAAGGGCTTTTCTGTTTTACTGATGTGTAAGTATGTTTTTGTTACCATCATAGGTACATGGTGTTTCAGGTCTTTGTGTTCTTGAGACACTTCTGTGTAATCCTTGTTCAACATCAAACTCAGTTTGCCGTAAGTTTCTGAAGAACATTTTCATCATTTATCAGAGACATGGTCAACTCAAAAGTGTATAATAATTACAAATTTATAAACTAAAGACAAATGTTGTGTTTATTCAAGTACAGTAATCCTTTAGGAAGAACACTGCTTTCATAAAACATTATATGCAGGAATGATATTTTCATACTTTTTATATAAAAATCTTTAAGCAAACAGAAATATGGTTCTACAAGCCAACAGGCAATGTGGCTTGGAGGAAAAGTTTCCAGCAGCATGTTCTGATCACAGGTCACTGACTTAGTTGTTAAAAGTTATCCAGGTATTCTTCCAGTGTCTCATTTTAAATATCCTGTTAGTTTGTACTGACTCCATACTTCCATGATATCACACTGTTTTCCACATGTCAGTATTGTCACCTTAACTGCAACAATTACGTGTTTTGGTATTCAGAAAACTTGGTATTTAACAACTTTGAACCTGAAGTTTGTATTTATCAGGGTAAACCAGGGGTTTAATTCAGCTGCAGTAAGAACAACCTTGTTTCTCAAACATTACAAGTTTATACACTTAGTTCGGATCACTTGTCTGGATTATGTCACCTCCCAATTTCTTGCACATTCCCCCTAGTCTATTCCTGGAAATGGGCACAATGATAAACAGAAAACCCCTAGATCCTGTGCAAGCAGCATTAAACAACAGTTGAAACTTTAGTATGTTACTTACACTGTTTGGATTAAAAATCTAAACTACAGCAGCATCTGTGATACTGCGAAGAAATGAAGTCCATCCCATTCAGGCCAAGTACAAGAATCAAAAATCAATATGGACAAGTATAGTGCTAAGACAAGAAAAAAAAAAAAAAAGTAGCTGCAAAATAATCTAAGAAGGGAATGCTAAGAAATTATATTTTAAAACTGTTTTTGGGAAAAGGATTGGAAAACACAAAACCCAGTGTGCTAATCTGAGAGTGAAGCTATTAAATTATCATTAACTTTGGTATGCAAAGACATTAGTTAGCTAAAAATAAACTAAGGATGAATGGCAAGGACAATACAAGGCAAATTAGACTATAGAAAAGCTGATTGTTACGGAAATCCTGACTGTTAGGGAAAACAAAATCAAGGAGTGACTATTGTCTCATAATACAGGAATAAAGTTGTGACACTAGAAATATCAAATACTAGGCTCAATACAAACAAAAGGTACCTTCACACAATGTGCCACTAGACTTTGGAACCATTGCTCTGACACGTTGATATTTTCAGTTAACATGGAATCAAAAGAACTAACATTTCCATTAATGCAAGAAAAATCCTTCATAAATCCTTAAGTAAAAGAGCTTACCCCCAAAACGGGCTGAGCTCAGTAAGTTTCTGGATATGGTTGGCAGGGCATATCAGTACCTTAGCATGTGAAACCAGACCATGAGGTAGTTAGGTCGTCTAGCCTGCCATATAGGCCTACAAGCAGCTTAAAAAATAATCTTCTCATTTATCAGCTTAAATTTTACAGCTCCCAAAAGTTTGTTTTCCTTTAAAGTATTTACTATTTCAACATGGAGCTGTTTGTCCTATTCCCACAGGTTACAACATGTGTAGCCAATCTATTCATTTCATACAGCATAAGGTGCCTTGTGGGCAGAACACAAGCCTCCAGAAGCAGAGCAGCCACTAGTGAAACAAAGCCTCTCCTCTCAGGACTAAAAACCATCAGTGCTGCTTCTGCACTCTGCCCAGAGCATTCCACCTCTTTACCCATGACAAATCATTTGGATTGTACATCAGCTTATTTAACTGCTGCCTGAGTGGGTGGAACCAATTTATTTTACCTCACTTCCCTTCACATTCAGTGCTGCTTGTTTTTACTAACATCAGCAAACTCCACAGGGATATTTGCTGAAAAGGAAAAGAATCTGGAAAAGCACAAAGAGCAAGAGGAAAATGGGAGGAAAACAGATGGAGAGAAGTTATTTAGAAAATTGGAGATTAGGACTGGAAGTGCAAGTCCAACACTGTACAGCAGAAGCCAGGTGATGACATCTGTGATCAATCAGCAAGGAGAGCACCTTAATCATATGCACTGAGATTTTACCAAGGTATGTTTGGGATTTAGGTTGCTTAACAACATGTAACTTTAGTAATAAAGACTAAAGGAATGGGGAAAAAGTAATTTTAAAAGGAGGGTTTTCTGTTGGGAGAATGTAATAAAGAGCAGTTAACAGAAATTGCAAAACACAAAGGACAAGATTAGAATATAGAAAGAGTTTAACGTCATATAGGCTTCACACATCAAATCAGCCAAGAACACTGTGTGTGAAGAATGGACAGCTTCTTTTTAAAAACAACCTACATTTCAGAGGGTGCAGAAAATACTGAGAGAGCAAACAGAGGAGAAGTGAGCAGCAGAGGTACTTCCATCTAGCTACCAGGAATGCAAAGGAGAATCTAATCTAGAGAAGCAAAAGGTAAATTCTGCTCAGAGCTTTACCTAGAGCAGATCAATAGCACAAGCACAGGTATGAAGACTAATGAATAAGAATGGAATGTTCTTTATGCTGAGTTAATGAACTGGGCCCCCAGCACAACTACTTCTGCCATCACAAACATTTTGATTGTTGTTCATTTATATTATGCTGTGATGATATCATCATAGAATAGAATTATAGAATCATTTTAGTTGAAAAAGATCCTTAAGACCATTGAGTCCTAATATTATCTAACTCAGTATACTCTAAGTCTGGTGCTAAGCCAGGTCTGACACCCACATTGCTACAACCTCCTTTCAGCCTCTTTTTCTTCATACTAAACAACCTCAGTTTCCTTAGCCACTTCTTACAAGAAGACCTGTTCTCCAGACCTGTCACCAGCTTTGTTGCACTTCTTTGGACCCACTGCAGCACCTCAATGCCTTTCTTGCAGAGTGGGCCCCAAAACTGGACAAGTACAGGGGGACGATCTTTTCCCTGGTCCAGCTGGCCACCCTATTCTTTATACAGGCCAGGACGCTGCTGGCCTTCTTGCCACCTGAGCATACTGCTGGTTTTCATGTTTAGCTGGCTGTTGACCAGCACCCCCAGATATTTTTCCAGCAGGCAGCTTTCCAGCTACTCTGTCCCAGACCTGTAGCATTTTATTGTTCTGACCCAAGTGCGGGACCCAGCACTTGGCCTTGTTGAATTTCATACAGCTGGCCTTGATCCAGCCTGTCCAGGTGCAGGAGTCTTCTTCACCTTCAACAGATCAACACTCCCATACCCAGCATTGTGACATCTGCAAGCCTGCTGAGGATTGCAGATGAAATGTGAGACTTGATTAGCACAGACAGATACGCTATGGAACAACACTGTGAATCCCTGCAGTTTACACCTTAGTCAAAATTCAGCCCAAAGTGGGTAAATTGAAAGCTAAATCTCTACTCTAATAAACACACAAGACAAGATGTATACAAAAGAAAAAAGTAAAGGTCAGATTTTCATTATGTGTGTAGCAGTGCATCGGCAGAAGTTTAAATATATATGAACACAGTCATTAAATCACTTTCTACCCTGTGGCAGCAGCAGTAATCCACTAATACTAAACAACAGCAATCAAGAACAAGAGCAAAATATCCTGTAATCAATGGCTATCAGAATGAGACATTGTGAATTGTGTCTTTGTTTCCATTTATCTACTTCATGATCTCTAATGATCTCTTCCCAAAATAACGCAATGGACGAAGTCTCAAAATGACTCAACAAAGGCAATATGCTACAAACTTTTGGTTAGAAACACTCAAAACATGGAGGATGGAACCAAACATGCTGGCAGAACCCTCTGTTGGAAGTGAAGATTTTCAAGCAGGAACAGAATGAAGATAATTTGAAAGGGAAAGGAGTCCATTTCTCAATTTGAAAAAAAAACCATGATGTTTTAAGTTTCATTGAGATGGAGAGAACATGAAGGGCCCCAGTGGAATGCACACACTCATACTGCTTGAGAAATAACTCTTTTCATAGAAGTTTATTTTAGAAAGACTTTTCCGAGGGTCTCATTTAGAAGTGTATCTGTATTTATTCTCTGCTTGTGATACTGATTAGCAAATTTGTTGACGCTGACTGTACTCAACATCATGCCCTTGGGAGTGTGGCAGAGCAGGGCTCTGCCCCACTGGAGGTTTAAATGAGGTACAAACTGTGGCAGGGCAGGGCACTGCCCCACCAGAGGTTTGAATGAGGTGTGAACTTTGGCAGGGCACACCCAGTCCACTGCCCCACCCGAGGTGGGAATGGGGCAGGAAACGGTCTTCCTTCCTCCCCACCTCTGTCACCAGAGGCTTAGTACAATAGGTGTGAAGTGCCTTCTCCCACCCTCCATGGGCTTGAACAGGGAGGCAACAAATCACCTCAGTATATATATGGCAGCTGGACAGACTGGAGCAGGAACTTGCTTGGACCTTCACTGGGACTTGCACGGACCTGCACGGACCTGAACATGGACCTGGAGAGACGAACCTTGCACGGACTTTGAGACAGTCTCCCATTTTTAAGTAGGGCAAAGCTGTTTCATGCCCAAACCTTTCAATTTTTCTGATTTTTCCTGAATTACAAGAAAAGGCATCCTTGTGAAGACTTTTCCCAACTGAATTAGAACCCAAACTTAAACTAATCTACACACAGATTGTGGGTGGGGCTTTGGAAATTATAAAAGCTACATAACTTAAAATTTCAGCCTCTTCAATCGCCCTCAATCAATACAGGGAGCATGGCCTCCTTAGCTTGCTTTGGTTCTGGTCTGTAGAATCCTACGGAGTTTTAAATAATTTGCAAATCAATCTACTCACAAGAGCCAAAAAAGAGAAGAAAAAAAACTGTAACAGAAACAGTACACATAAGAACTGCAGAAATACTATGACAACAGAAGGATTCTCAGAAAAATATAAGACTTATTTCTAACCCAAAGACATAGTTTTCTTTCATAAATCATACTTCCTTGGATACAGGTTGATGCTCCAAATCCTTACATTTTACCCACTATTTTTTACAAGCAAATAGATATCAGTTATGCCCCAAAAAGTCTCTTAAACTCCCCAATCCAGAAAATGCATCAGCCCAGCAACTGCTATACCATGAAAGAAGAAACACAGTTTTGTTGTAGTAGCAAAGATCAAATAGACTAAGAGCAACAAGGAGTTACAAAATCAAAAGGTTTATTGTCTACTCTGTCTAAATTTGTATTAGATGCATCCATCTGATGTATTCAGGATATGAAAGTATCCATCAGTATAGTATTCACCCTTTAAAATTCAATTCTAGATGAACTTCATTTTAACTTAATTCTAAATTAGCTACTTTAGCTTCTAACCCGAATTCAAGACATTATTTTTCTATCCATATCTGAGCAGGTTTCTGATTTTTTTTCTGCTTTCAAGGGAAAAATGAGCTTCTCAAAACCAATAAAATATTTGACCTCTGAAACAATATACTGAGATTTTCCTTTCCTCTCTGTTTTCTGTTTAAAGTAATACTGATGAAACCCAGTATGTGTTGTGCACAAAGAACATAGAGACAGCAAAAAAGGACTTTCTGTCATGCAGAGCATCAGAGAACATCACCATACACCCACCTCCTGTATTTTTCCTTCTAAAGGGAAAGATCTGGGGAATGACTGGATTAATCATTCTATACTTTTTCCCCCAGGTGGAGATTCTGTTATATGGCAGGTCTAGAGAGAAAAACCAGCTGTGCACAGACTAAATTCAATCAATTGTCGTAAGAGTGTGTTACTGCTCTTGAAACTTCATATTTAACCACATTGCACATTGTATCTGGCAATACCACATTAACTACTGGTAGGTGAGAAATGAGAGCTTCATTTACAGGATATGAACTTTTTACCTATTACATTCCTTCAGTCCATTATGAAGCATCATTTAACCACTTTTGCTACTTCCTTGTTAGTTTGATTTCCAAGAGGAAATCCTACTCGAATTCAGGCACATTTTCTTGACAGCTGTGAAACTTTAACATGTAGTACAGCCTATCTTTGCCAATTTGTCAGTAACTCTGAAAGGAATGGCTTGAGAGGTTGAAATTTTAAAGTGGAGTTTAATCAGTAATCATGAAAGATTCAGTATCTGTTCTGTCTGCATTTGCTTTGCTTTGAGACAATTTTACCCGATCAGCATAACTTAAAATATACGTCTGACTACACTGAAAGTCAACTCTGTTTGTACTAATATTCAGTCTTTTCTACAATGAACAACTCAGTAATTTGCACTATGTTTTGCAAAATCTCTTTGAAATTGAAATTTAAAGATATATACACTTCATTCATTTTAGGTGGCTTAACAAGATACCGTTATTTTACTATTTTTTTTCACCGGTAGCATGAGGAATCCTATGTCATTTCCAGCATATTTAAGTCTTCAGAAAAAAAAAACCAAAACTCCTCTTCCTCCTTTTCTGCAACATAAATCACAGAAAAAAATTACACGCTGTAAAATTGATAAGATTTTAAAAAGTATCCAGGCATGAAAAGACAATGCTTAAGCTTTGGCATTCTGCCGTAGTCACCTTCACATTAACAAATACTGTATCTGATTCTTCAATGAGTCTGGCAAACTCCAGCGACTACCATAGCTTCAAAATTATTCCTTAATATGAAATAAAGTTAATATGGCTAGAGCTGCAATAGGGATAAAGCATCCAATCATCCAATTTCAAATGACACTCAAATAGACTTTTTTTTTCAGTGATTTTTTTTCTTTGCAATTTAAAAAATCAACAATTTAAATTGAATTATGTATCCAACCTCGGCCATCACTTGACGTCTTAAAATCAGTTGTTCCCATGTGTTCATGAGTACCTCTGTGACCTACTCATAAACCCCCAGAATATAATGTCTCAGAAAAGCTGCCATTATTTACTTAATTGGGCAAAATCCTTACCAAATTAAATTTTATACAAAAATAGGTACGTTACCAGGAACCATCTAGAATGGTTATCAGAACCCAAGGATGTTATGAAAGCCATTCTAAAGCAGTTTTCTGTTACTCTGAAAATTTTCCAAGTCAGAAGATTCCCTTCCTATTTGAACAAAACACTCTTCATTACTTATTAACAACAAAGAAGTACACAGTATTTACAACTTATACAGTGTTTAACACTGGGACATGTACTTGCTCATTTTTATAGTCATATTTCTATTGGTGAGCAAAACAAAGTAAGGGTTACCTTTGAAATTAGCCATTTCAAAGTTAATTAACCAAGGCAGCATGCTACATCAACGCAAACACTATGATGTCAGAATGACAAATAATAATGAAATAAAAAAAAATTACTGAAACTTAATCAGTAAAGATTAGTTACATGAGGTCACAAAGAAAATGATACAACACATATCTGAAACTCACACAGAGCTGATCCCTACATGTCCCACTGACTCACGCCTTGCACAAGAGAATTCAAGTCAAGTAATTTCACAAAGGCTAGCACAAAATGGGGCAAATGCAACACGGAGAAATTGTGAGAGGAATATAGATTATGTGAGGGGGGGAAGAAGGTTTATGCAAAAAGATACATATAATTGGTTTTAAAAGATAATCCCAAGTTAAATAACAGCAACAATAAAAGCCTCATAACCACTTTTCCTATCAGTAATTTGGCTATAAGTCAGGCACTCACTGAGGACAATAATTAGATGTGATCTTCCTAACATTTCTTAATTTTCAAAATTACTTTAAAATGTACCTGAGCCATTCTTTCAATATTAGCCCATTGTGATGGTTTTGGAGTTACCTGCCTCCAACTCCTCCTCCCCCTGAATTCACCAGACTAGACTCAGTTGGAAGTTAAGGAAGATATATTTACAGCTTAGCACAATTTACAAGCATATATATATACGCACAATATTCACAAATATTTACAGTTATATACAAGTTAAAAGTAATACAGAAACAAAATCCCTCCCAAAACAGTCAGACTAACAGGAGGCTCCTGACCCAAATCTCCTCCCTCATTCCCCCTCTTTCCCTGCCTTCAGAAATAACCAGATCATTCCCTGTGTATCTCATGTGATAAATCTGGAGAGAGCTGAGGTGAGACATAAAAAAGATGACAAGGAGGTTAGAGGAAAAAGATTAGATGGGATTAAAGAATTAAGGCAGATGCAACCACACACCAGAGACAAGGAGAAGTAAGCAAGTTAGAACTAACTGTGGAGTGTGCAAGAAGTGAGTGTCTTCTTTTATATTTTGACTGCTGCCTTCTCTCAGCAGAAGACTGAGTGGTATAGGTCACTGTTTTTCTTCTCACAGCCAAAGATTTGATTTCTTTTAGTGAAATATTCCAATTAGCCTCAAACCAGCACACCTGTAACAAGACTGTCATGTCTTTCTTTCTTAGAAATATTTCCAAAAACTCAGGCTACCTGCATAGAAGAAAGCTTATTCTTAAATGCTTAGGTTCCAATTCACACAACAGGTTTCTCTTTAGTAGAAGTATTCCCAGAAATATTTCTTAGTATCTATAAAGGTTTGTCAGATCTTTGACAAGTATCCTGAAAACACACATCACAGTACTTTCTGAATAACCCATGTATTTCTGACAGTATTTTTCTCATTTAGTACTAACATTGGTCTTTCTTCCAGAAGCTTTATGTAGACCATCAAAGATTTTTCATTCTTCCTAGTTTTCTCAGTTTCTCATTACTGTTTGTGACTTGCTATTTCAGACAGAGAAAGGGGACACAGAGACATAATATGGACCAAACTGGCTTATCTTCCAGCTCATTCCATTAAGAGTATTGTAAGGAGGCTGCACTCAATTTCTGCTGCACAGTTGTATAATTTAAGTATATGAATTGATGGCTGAAAATAAAGCCAGTGACTGACAGAACTCATCAGCGAATTGTGTTCGATGCTAACACAGAAGACATGCAACAATGAGTAAGTACCTCAACACAGCCATGTTTTCTCTTAGAAGAGGAAGCAAAGTGTACTAATTTCTTCCAATATAATGTTCACAGCTGCTTCGTGCATTGCAGCACTGTGCCTGAAACTTTCTCTGTTTTAATGGAGAAAACACAAAGATCTTTTGTTCCTACTTTGATTAAACTTTTTTAATTCATTATTAATGATCTGTGACAGCCTTCATCTCAGTGCACCAAAGGGCAGAGTTGCCACTGAGAGGGACATAAATAGGAGGGAGGAGTGGGCCAGCAACCATGTCATCAAATTCAACAAGGAAAATGCAACGTGTAGCAGACGTAAGGAACTAAATTCTGCAGTGGAGCATGCTGGGAACTGACTGGGCAACAGCTAAACAGGAGCCAGCAGTGCATTATGGCAACAGTGAAGACTAACACTGTACTGAATTGTACCAAAATGAATGCAAACAGGAGATTATGCTAAATTAATGTTTGCATTTGCTCCACACTCCTTAAACTACATATGAAGTATGCATTTCAGGTCTTGCAGTATCTGAAAAATCTTAATGAACTTCAGCATGTCTAGCTAAAGGCAAGCAAGATGGTCAGGGGGCTGGCACACTTGAGGATGTTTATGAGAACTTGACTTGCTCAGACTGGGGATGATGCAGCTTTGGGTAACCTCACATAGCCTGCCAGTACCTAAAAGTGTTTGCTCTCTACCAATTGGGATGCATGGCAGGAAGATGAGAGAGAACAGAAACAAACTGAATCAGAAGAGATTCCAGCTGCATGTAGGGAACAACCTTTTCCCTGTGGGGACATACAAGCTGTCAAGGTTGTCAAGAGATTTTGTTAAAGGAAATCTTACAGATTTTCAGACTTTTGAATAAAGCTTTGAGCTGCCTGATCTCATGTTTCTCATGAACTAGACTGATTTTGGAAAGCATGATATACATGCAAGAAGGAAAAGAAAAAGTTCCATCACACATGTCTTAAGAGAGGTGAAGAAAAGATTGGAAATTCTTGAGACTGTTAAATGAAATGGAAATTTTATTGCAAATGCCCTGCATCTTGTAGCTGAATCACACCCGTTAGTAACAGCAGCTAGGGGAAAACAGGTTTCTTTTGCTATTTTCTTTTGTGCCTGTTGACTATCAGAAGTTCTAAACTACTTCTGGCTAGGTTAGTATCAGAAGTAAAGAAATAAAAATTCTGCTCAAATCATTGCATGTAATTGTCATGACTCAAGGCAATATATACGTGTGTCTGTGCACCATGAGCAGTGACAAGTAACAAAAACCCATACCACCAACATTTCAGTATGTGCTGCTTTGAGGGTGATTGGAATATTTTAATGAGAGAAATTAGATCATTGGCTGTGAAAAGAAAATGATAGTGATTACTATATCACCCACTGGTTTTGCTGAGAGACATAAATATTCATAACAATAACAAAGTCTGTCACTCTGTATGCCTGGCTACATCTTGCCTTCACTTCTCTGCATGAAACCTATATAACTCAATCTAATAATTTCCTTCTAATGCCTTATTGTCTCTGGCATCTCATCCCTGTTTATTTCTCAGATAACGAGAGGTAGGAAGAAGGAAAGAGTTGGTTTGGAACCCTTCTGGGCAGTCTCATTGTTCAGGAGGGGTTTTGAATTTCTGTCTTACTTTTAACTTGTATATAATGGTAAATATCTGTATATATTGTGTATATATGCTTGTAAATATGTGCTGTGCTGTAAAAATATAGCTTCATCTTAACTTCCAGCTGTCTGAGCTAGTCTGGTGATTCGAAGTGGGGCAAGGGAAACTTCTGAACCACCACAAAGTATATAGATAATATGATATTCTGTTATCCATTTAGGACTTTGCATTTTAACAATAATAGAAAAATAAAGAAATTTAATCTAAATTTGTGTTTCTTCAAACACAGGTAGTTTGCCTACAGGAAATAGTAACTCCTTATATTATCTTAGTCCAGAAAGCAGTGTTAGGATTCTCTATCAGTTTTGTTTGCTGGTTGGTTTTTTTTGTTTATTTCTTTGTTTGGTTTTGGGTGTTGTTTTTGCTTGTGCTTTGTTTTGTTTGTTTGTTTAAGCAGTAGTAATCACAATAAAGATTGAACGCTGCTTCTGAATATCTAGTAATAAATTTGAGTAATGATACTGAATGGTCCAGCTTCCTAGAAGAGGTCAGAACATGCACCACAGAGTAAAAATATGCTTACTTTAAAAATATGTAATTATCATGTATGAGGACAAACAAGTATGTGTTTATGAAAGTCAGGTCCTGCATGACTAATTTGATGTCCTGCTATGATAAGGGAACAAGCTTAGTGGATGAGAGAAAGATTGGATATTGTTTACCTAGGCTTAAGTAAAGCATTTGACACAGTTTCTCACAGCATTCTCCTGGAGGAACTGGTTGCTCATGGCTTGGATAGGCATACACTTCATTGAGCAAAAAAATGTCTGAATAGCCAAGCCCAAGGAAGGTGGTAAATGGAGTTAAATTGAGATGACAATTGGTGACAAGCGGTGTTGGTGTTTATTCTCTTTAAAATATTAACGATCTGGATGAGAGAATCAAGGGCACCCTCAGTAAGTTTGTAGATGATGCCAAGGATTGGTCTGCTTAAGGGTAGGAATGCTCTACAGAGAGGGATCTGGACAGGCTGGATCAATGGGACAAGGCCAATTGTATGAAATTCATCAAGCTCAGATCACAATAACCACATGCAACTCTAGGCTTTATAAAGGGTTAACCCCTCCTGGAGGTGGTCTGAACTTGATCCCGGTGCAGTGATTAGCCCACTCCCACTTCCTGTCTCAAGTTCTTATAAAGACAGAGGAACTTTCTGTTTCTCTTGCTTCTCTCTCTTCCTCTCCCATCCGTGCCTCACTAGCCAGCAGTGTTCCTGGTTCCTGCTGCTCCTGCTTCACCATATAGTAGGAACATCCACCTTCATCCACCTCAGTCTACTTCCATCCACTGGTTGTATACATATATTTAGTATTTTGTTTTCCCTTCCCTATATTTTTGTAAATCCCCTTACCTAAAACACCTTTTATTTATTGTTAAAATTTTCTTTTAACTTCCAAATTGAATCAAGGCAATTCTTTGGGCTTTGGGCTCCAGCAAGCTTAACCAGAACCAGTACAGGCTTGAAGAAGAGTAGCTGGATGGCTGCCTGTTCATCTGGGACTGATGGTTAGCAGCCAGCTAAATATGAATCAGCCATGTGCCTAGGTGGCCTAGAAGGCCAAGAGCATCCTGGCTTGTATCAGAAACAAGGTGGCTAGCTGTAGCAGGGAAGTGATTGACCCCTGGTACTTGAACTGCTGATGCTGCACCTCAGATACTGTGTTCAGTTTTGGGGGTCCCTCTGCAAGAATGACATTGAGGTCCTGGAGTGTGTTCAAAGCAACAAAACTGATGAAAGTTCTTCCAGCATGGCCTATTCTATTCTATTCTATTCTATTCTATTCTATTCTATTCTATTCTATTCTACTCTATTCTATTCTATTCTACTCTATTCTATTCTATAGCTCAAGTTTCATGAGTGACAGAGAACTGACATTGGTTAGTGTGGAAAAGAGGGGAGACATTATCACTCCTCACAACTACCCGAGATTGTAGTGAGGTAGTGGTTGGTGTCCCAACTAGTTATAGGGAAAAAATAGCCTCAAGTTGCACCAAAGTTTAGATTGGATAATAGGAAACATTTCTTATCCAAAGTGTTGCAATTACTGGAACAGGCCACCCAGTCTCCCCGGAGGTGTTTAAAAGAGATAGATGTTGTGCTTATGGACATGTTTTAGTACTTTAGTGTTGTATTTACCGTTGGGCTGAATGATCTCAAAGGTCTTTTGCATGACTTTATGATATCAATGACAAACATTATATTACATAACAACTAAATAATTTTAGGCAAGTTAAATGCTCAAAACTGATCATTCTTCTTCTCCAACATTCTTTGCAATTCAAAACAAAATATGTGAATGGGAAAATGAACTACAATTGTGTTGGTGATTTTCTCCTTAAAACAAATTAAACACATTTTTAAAAATCAGTTACTTGTCTCAAAAAAAAAAAACCCCAAAGAAAAATAACGTAGATTGATTCACAAAGTTAATGTGTCATTCATTTTTCTACCCTTTAAAGAAACAACTCTTCAAACCATGAAAAATTGCACTTTCATGAAATTGGAAGATCACATAAATGCAGATGAAGTACAAGCTACCAACCAACTCTGCTGCTCTGATCTTTAGTCTGGAAGTCCTGTATGGGCCACGATTATGATAACTGATGTGGAGAGACAGGAAGATTCCCAAGGAAGATTCCTAATTGCTATCTTTCCAGTAAGAACTAATTGCTTATGTAATTCACCAATAAACAGTTTTAGCCCCTTTTCTCTTATATCTGCACTAATGGCTACACAAAGTTAGTACTTGAAAGGATCAGGAATTAGTCTCTTCAGCCTTAAGTTTGAAAACTTCACCAATGTGTCAAAAAAACAAGATAAGAAACTGATGAAGTAGTAACAATTGAAGTGCTGACATATAGCACACAAAACTGTGTGCCAACACAGATTTTCTTAAAACAAATAATTAAAAAAAAAAGAAAATCCCAACCAGCAAAAAGGCCCTGGCTTTTCTTTTGCCAAGTTAACAATTAGCCTTCCCACTCATAGCTTTCCATCCTCTTTCCTTCTTCTTTCCTTTCAGCCTGCCAACACCATACAAAGTAAATACCCTAAATGATCAAAGATGAAAGTTTATGTCAATTGCTAACTCTAGAATAAGACAGTTGCTAGAAGTTATTTTTTTTTTAAAAAAGGAAACTCAAATATATAGAATAATGAAATATTATATAATCTCTGGTCTGTATTCTAGGAAAATTTTCCTACTGTAAAATTCTACAGGACATAATTAAAAAGTTGCATGTGTTCTGCATAAGAAAGGCTTATAATCTAATGCCTTTCTCTTCTTGTAATGTGACTGCAAGTCTATTAAACACCTCTCCAGCACCATCTGGATATAAAGGTGTACAGAGATGTGCACAGAGGAAAAAAGATCACTTGTGAAAGAGAACTCTTATGGAGAGTTGAAAGAAATAACTTCAGCTTTCCTCCCTTCACTGAGAGAAGAGTCCATTTCACTCAATTTCTTGGCTTGCATCAATTAATTAATTACACAGTTTGTATGAACCAACATGCAGATAAATAATAATATGAAGAACATTTATAAACAGTAGGAAATCTCACTGAAAAAAAAAAATTGAATTTGAGAGACAAAGGTTACTCAACTGAAAAGTATTTGGCTTGCTCTAATTTACTATTATGAGGTGTTAGTAAATACACAAGCCTATCTAAGCAGCCATGTAATTTAACCATCTTAAGGGTGGAAAGAAGAAAAGAAATAAGGAAAGCCTGTGAATGAATGAGCCTCTTTTTAAAAAAGCTGAAGTAAAAATACCAGCTATACCAGATTTCAAAGGAGAACATTTAACCAAAATACCCAAAGGAATAGACACATATAGATCAAGATACAATTCCTGCTGCATTTGCTGTCTTCTTTTTTTTCCCCACTTTTTTACAAGTTCTGCATCAGCAGCAGGAATTAGCTTAGTTTGCAGCAAGCCTCTTGGCTTCCTGGATGCGAGTTTGATTTAACAGACTGGACTGGAGTTGTACAGCTTGTCACATTAGTATTTTTCATTTTGTCTAAATGATAATACAATTGTATTTAACATCTTGGGATGGTTTTTGATCCATTGGTGAACATTTCAAACTTAAAGGCTGAAAAGTCTAATTCCTGGTCCATTCAGGAAATGTCTTTGTGCAGATATAAGAGAAAAGATGCCCAAAATAGTTGTTGGAGAACTATGTAAGCAATTTGTTCACATTGGAAAGATACCATTTGGGAATCTTTGAAAGGGGGAAATGTAAACCCTATCTTTAAAAAAGGGAAAGAAAGGAAGAACCCAGAAACTATAGGTTCATAGGTCTCATCTCTTTGCCTGGCAAGATCATGGAGCAGATGTTCCTGAAGCTCTTGCTAAAGCATACAGATAATGAAGAAGAGGTGACTGGTGGTAACCAATATGGTTTCAACAAGGGTAAACCATGCCCAAAAAAACTTGATGGCTTTCTATGAAGGAGTTACAGCATCAGTGGATAAGGAACTGATGTCATCTACCTAGACGGTAAAGTGTTTGACACTGTCCTGTATGACGTCCTGGTCATCGAACTGGAAAAGTATGGACTTGAGGGGTGGGCTTGAGATAACTTAATGAAGTTCAACAATACTAAATGCAGTCCTACACCTACATTGGGGCAATCCCAAGTACAAACATAGGCTGAGCAAAGAATGGCTCAAGAACAGCCTTGAAGAGAAGGATTTGGGGATGTCAGTTGATGAAAAACTCATCATGAGCCACCAATGTGTACTTGCAGCCCAGCAGGTGAACTGTATCCTGGGATGCATCACAAGAAATGTGACCAGCAGGACAAGGGAGGTGATTCTCCCCCTCTACTGTGCTTTTGTGAGACTCCACCTGAAGTACTGTGTCCAGTTCTGTTGGCCCCAACACAAGAAGGTGTGCTGGTTTGAGGCTAATTGGAATGTTTTAATGAAATAAATTGGATCATTTGCTATGAAAATAAAGCAATTGTGATGTCTATATCACCCATTGTTTTTGCTTAGATATAAACTAAGAAACAATAACAAAGCTTCTCAGTTTCTGGCTGCTGCTTGCTGTGTTAACTCTCTCTCTTTGAATCTGTGTAACCTGATCTAATAATTCTCCTTCTAACATCTTGTTGGCTTTTTTGAATCTAACCCCTGCACATAAGCCTTCTGATATAAGGGACAGGGTGGGAAGCAGGAGGCGAGTTAGTTTGGAGCCCTCCTGCTGTTCAGGAGGGTGATCACGACACAGAGGATCTGAAACTGCCAATTACTACTCAAACTGCATCACAGGAAGTAAAGAACTAATTGTGACTTTTTGTTGCCCATTCATCAGCTGATTCGTCAACTGGAAAGTCAGAATGTCATCAGAAAAGCTCATTCATCTTTCAACAGTCCTATCTGGCCCATGTGCAGTGGACTTCTGTGCCCTCAACAAGGTGGCTCCACCCATGAGCGCAGCTGTACTAGACATGCTGTGTAACTCCAGTATGAGCTGAAATTGAGGAGGCCAAATGGTATACTACTATAGACATTGATAATGCTTTCTTCTCTATTCCATAGCAGAGGAATGCAGGCCTCAGTTTGCATTCACCTGGAGAGGAATCTAATAGTAGTTCAACCATTTACCTTGTGGTGGAAACATTAGATCTGTCACTCAGTGATCCACAATGCACTGGAGAAAGGTAAAGCTCCAGAATATATACAATTCATCAATGACGTCATTGTGTGGGGCCACAATGTTGAGGAAGTCTTTGAGAAATATAAGAAAATAATTGGCATTCTGTTGCAAGCAGGTTTTGTCATAAAGAGTGACAAAGTCAATGGACCTGCCAAGGAAATTCAATTTCTGGAAGTATGGTGGCAGGATGTTTGCTGCCACATTCCACAGGATGTAATAAACAAAATCTCCACCATGGCAGTTGCCACAACTAAGAAGGACACTCTATCTGTCTTGGGTGCAATGGGATTTTGAAGACTACAACATTTCGGTATTGAATCAAATCTACTGTACCTTTCATATAATAAAGGAATAACTCCCTTTCATCACAAAGGTGTTAATTATAGAACTCTAGATTATGTTACAGGCTTTTTTCCCCACATAAACATTAAATCTCACCATTATTTTTGGTTGGTACTGTTTTCGTAATTTTCCCCAGAATTATTAGCTTTAGCAGCTTCACATCATGATAGCTCTCTGTAGCTAAAGGTGACATGTCTTGTATGGCAATACTGTTGAAGCTACTGCTCACCTATTATCTGGAAGGGCAGCATTTAATAAAGTGATTTGCCACTGTTTAGGACTGAAATTGCTGCTCTGGCTGCTACCACGACCGGAACATTCCCAGCTTCAGACATCCCAGGCCTGATAAAGAGATGCTGGCCCATAAGGAGCAAGCAGTAAGTAGTTAACCTGATGCACACCACAGGCACAAGACTGCTGTGCTTATTCTTTAATGAGCAGCCACAGACAGGAAAAGACCTGAGCTTAAAATGTTTGACATGGATTTAAAAAAACAAAACAACCAGCAGTTAAAGGATTCTGCAATGCCAAGCAAAGGTATACTGTATATAACTCTGCCTCTTTGATCATAGAATCATAGAATCATAGAATGGTCTAGGTTGGAA
>VWZI01004550.1:484003-526303 GCA_013396835.1 Psilopogon haemacephalus | reverse complement strand
TTAATTATATTCCCTCACTATGGGAAGGGCAGTGAGGGGCTGAAACCTGCCCAGAGAAGGGCAACAATGATTGTGAAGGGCCTGGAGCATATGGCTATGAGGAGCAGCTGAGTGAACCAGGACCTGGAGAAGAGCAGGCTGAGAGGAGCTTTCATTGCTCTCTACAACTCCTTGGAAGGAGGTTGGAGTGAGGAAGGGAACAGCCTCTTTCCCTGGTGGCCAGCAATACAACTACAGGAATGGCATCAAGCTGCACCAGGGGAGGTTTAGGCTGGAGATGAGGAAATATTTCTTCATTGAAAGAGTTCTCAAATATTGGCATGGTCTGCCCAGGGCAGTGATGGAGTCACCATTCCTAGAGGTATTTAAATGGCATGTGGACCTGCAGCTTAGAGACATTGTTTAGTGAGGGACTCACAGTGATGGGTCAAAGGATGGACCAGATGCTCTTGAAGGTCTCTTCCCACCAAAGATATTCCATAGAAAGAATAGAAGGAAGAGGTCCAGGAGCACCTAATAAGCTCTTAACTTTCAAAAGCTTGGGATAAAAATCTCTCTTAACTTTCAAAAGCTTGGGAAAACCACTAATAATTATCTACACTCAATTCAGCTGACATTTGCATAGGCACTTTCCTCCTGTGTACATTCAGCTCATTTCCATAATTAAAGTATCTCTTGCCCAACCCATCACAACACATATTGTGTAATGAAATTTAAAACTAATGATCCATACCCTAACAGCCATGAGTCAAGTCAGTGTGCATTAGTAGTCCATTTGCAGCTCTCCAGGGGCAGAAAGAACGAGGCTAAGCACATCCAGTAGCCTCTTTAGCACACAGCCTCTTCTGTGGGCAGCAGAACCAAGTTCACCAGCTCTGATGTTTGAACCTCTGTGAAATTGCCTCTGTGAGGAAAGGCTGAGAGGCCTGGGGCTGCTTAGCTTGGAGGACAAGGCTGAGGCCAGCTAGATCTGATTAGAACCAAGGCCAGGTCCTGCACTTGGATCACAACAACCCAATGAACACTCCAGGCTTAGGGCAGAGTGGCTGGAAACTGCTCAGCAGAGAAAGACCTGAGGGTGTTGGTCAATGTGTGGCTGAACATGAGCCAGTAGCATGCTTGGGTGGCCAAGAAGATCCCCAGCATCCAGATCTGGATCAGAAACAGTGTCCAGCAGGACCAAGGAAGTGAGGTGCTGGAGCATGTCCAGAAAAGCACAATGAAGTTGGTGAAGGGTCTGGAGAACAGGGCTGATGAGGAGCAGGTGAGGGACCTGGAGTTGTTCATTCTGGAGGAGAGAAGGACAGGGAGAAGAGACCTTCTGGCTCTCTACAGCTCCCTGAAAGGAGGCTGGAGCCAAGTGGGAGTTGGTCTCACCTTCCTTTTAATAAATGCTAGTATGAGAAAAAATGACCTCAAGTTACACCAGGTGAGATTTAGGTTGAAGATCAGAAGAAACTTTTTTCCCTGAACTGGTTCCTAACCGCTGGCCCAGGCTGCCCAGGGAGGTGGCTGAGTCTTATTAATGCTTACAAATACCTAGAGGGTGGGTGTCAAGAGGATGGGATCAGCCTTTTTGCAGCTGTCCCCAGTGACAGGGCAAGAGGCACAACCTCAGGCGTAGCAAGTTCCCTCTAAAGATGAGAAGGAACTTCTTTGCTTCAAGGGTGGCAGAGCACTGGAGCAGGCTGTCCAGAGAGGTGGCAGTGTCTCTGGAGAGTTTCAAGGCCTGCCTAGATGTGATCTGCTTTAAGTGATCCTGCTCTAGCAGGGGCAGCTGGACTCAGTGGTCTTCAGAGGTCACTTCCAACCCCTACCAATCTGTGACTCTGTGACATACTGACTAAGCCATGGGAGATTTCCTTTCCCATGCCAGTTCCTCAGAACACACTTTCCAGACAAGTCTGGTTTAGGTCCAACTTAAACAAAATGTTTCTATACTGATCTTAGAGGCCTTTTCCAGCCTCAATGATTATGATTCTATGTGCTCATGGTAGTGTTGGGTTCACATTTGGGGCTGATGATCTTAGAGGTCTTTCCCCATCTTAATGATTCTACAACATTTGCTATTTTTGGTGTGGATTTATTTTTTCCTATTTCCTTCCAGGTTGATAGATCTTAGAGGTCTTTCCCCATCCTAATGATTCTACAACATTTGCTATTTTTGGTGTGGATTTATTTGTTCCTATGTCCTTCCAGGTTGATACAAACCACCTCACTACTACGTTCATTTCAACAAAGTGAATTAAGAGATCATTTACTACAGACCTCACTCTCAAGCAAACACAGGATGGAACATGTCCTTCTTGTACCCAGTTCACATTGATAAGGACTGATCAACAGATTTGCAAGGAAAGTGCTACAGGGTGGATCCTGCAGTATTTATTGAAAACAACATACAGTGGACAAGCATTAGTTTGGTTGTGTTTCAGGCACGTTGAATGTGAAACACTTAACACTCTGTGTTCTTAATGTCCTTGAAAAAGCAAGGCTGATCCCTTGGGAAAAAAAAAACAAAGAATCTTCCCCTTGGAGTCACATCTGCTGAAACATCCAATCACCTCAAAAATACAAAAAGCAATTCTTTCTGCATCAGCAGATACTAAGAAAACAGAATTGTCTACATTTAGCCCATCTGGGGTTCTATTGTAGCAGTTGCTCTATCACCCAGTCACCCCTCCCCAGCAAAGAAGGGGGAAGCATAGAATCATAGAATCACAGAATCAGTCAGGGTTGGAAGGGACCACAAGGGCAGTCCCAACCCCCCTGCCATGCCCAGGGACACCCTACCCTAGGTCAGGCTGCCCACAGCCTCATCCAGGCTGGCTGAAAACATCTCCAGGGATCTGGCCCCAACCACCCCCCTGGGCAACCCATTCCAGGCTCTCACCACTCTCATGCTCAACAACTTCCTCCTCACATCCAATCTGAATCTCCCCACCTCCAGCTCTGCTCCATTCCCCCTAGTCCTGTCACTCCCTGAGAGCCTAAAAAGTTCCTCCCCAGCTTTTCTGTAGCCCACTTCAGATACTGGAAGGCCACAAGAAGGTCACATCTTAGCCTCCTCTTCTCCAAACGGAACATCCCCAACTCTTTCAGTCTCTCCTCATAGGAGAGGTGCTCCAGGCCTCTGATCATCCTCGTGGCAGGAAAAGAAGAGCCATGGATTGAAAATAAAATGGATCTAATGAAATAATCAAACTAATACCAATGTCACAGAAAGCACATAAAGTGATACTCACCTAGCAAGGGTGCAGCTGTCATACTACACAGCAAGGCAGGCCTTGAGAGGGGTGGAGAGAAGAGGAGCAGGGTGAGAAGGAACCCCATAGGAAGCTCCCCTCCTCTCAGCAAGTTCTCCCCTTCACCCTGAGTGTGATGCTGGTGGTGCAGGACACACCTGCACCCAACTCAACACAGCTGTTCTGGCTGCCTCAGAGCTGCTGCTAGCCTGCAGCCTATGGCTTTAGTCTTCCCTGTCCATCCTTCGAACCACTGTGCCCCCGAGAGGCAGGACTATGACGAAAGGCAAGTAATGAGCAGCTACCAAGGCTGTAAGCAAAACAAAGTATTTTCCTTAATGATTCTACTCTTAAATAGATGCCACATTTGTCCTTGCATTTGGTACATCTACCCTTAAGGTTTTGTGTGGTGTTAGTGTTCAGCAAAGATTTATCTGTACAGAAGAACCGCAGCTCAACTAAAGTTGTGCTGTTAGTCCAGGTCAACAAAGCTAGTGGAGATGTGTCTCCATGCCTGTTCAAACCTGGCTGTATTGACTTAGACTTCAACACCCTCAGACAAGCTGGAGCACAGTGAGTGTACACCAAGCCAGACCGCTTTAAAGACCCCTGCAAACCATCACAGTGCAGATGTGCTTCTGCCTATCATTAGCACAGTAAGAAGTCCATATTGCATGACAATATTCAGCGTGCACGAGGTCTGCAAAAGCCAAAACCCTGCACTTGTGTCTGCTCAGACATTAATGCCCTTTGAATCTTTCATAATAGTGGTGGGGAAAAGTGCAACATCAGTAGCTCAGTGTTTGTGGAACCACAGCATTTTGCTGACTGGCATTCAGAAAAGCTGGGCTGGGAAGGCAGAAGGATGGCTTCCCTTACTATCCTATGGCCCTGCTGCTAGGATAGCTGGAGTATGCTGGAATTGGTTTCTCCTCCCTTTCTCCAGGCCCAGCAGAACAAAGCAATGTAGAGGGTTGCACATCACAGCCACTACAATGAAGTGCCACACCCAGGACCACCTCATACTACAGCAGTTTACAGTGCCCATTACTAGAATCCACAAGCAGATGTGGCGCACAGAAATAATACTTTAGTTACAACAAAGTCCAAAGTGTAATTAATTACTTTAAAGGCTGAGTAAATCCTCTATTGCAAAAGCCTTCAGACATGGAGGAATGCACCAATACCACACACCCTGCCTTTCACAAGCTTAGTCCACACTGAAAGCCCAGAACCAAGTGCAACTTCTCATCTTTCTTTTTTTTCTCATTCAGTTCATATCAACTGCTAGCATGGTTGATATGACATGAAAATAGCAAGCAGAAATGTTACTAACACCTTCTCCTTCAAAGCAAGCTTGAGTTGCTGCCATGACCTTTGGAATATCGATCATCCAAGTCATGCCAAAATAAACCCTCTGCCAGTTGAGGTCTGACTGCTTAACTTAATAATCACAGAATGCATTGGATTGGAAGGGGCCTTCAAAAGAAATTTTGTCCGGCTCCATCTGTAAGCAGGGACATCTCCATCCAGGTCAGGTTGCTCAAGGTCCCATCAAGTTTCACCTTGAATGTCTCAAGGAAAAAAGGGCTCCACCACCTGTCTGGGCAACTTGTTGTAGTATTTCACTGCTCCTGAAGAACTTCCTCCTACAGTCAACCTAAATCTCCCCTGCTCCAGTTTCAAATAATCTGCCCTTGTCCTATCACCACAGGCACTTCTAAGGAGTCCTTTCCCAGCCTTCCTGCAGGCTCCCTGCAGATACTGAAATGCTATTCCAAGGTTTACCCCACAGCTTTCTGTTCTCCAGGCTGAACAGCCCCAACTCTCTCAGCTTGTCCTCACAGCAGATGTGCTCCAGCCCTCTGATCACCTTTGTGGCCCTCCTCTGGACCCACTCCAGAAGGTCCATGTCATTTTACTGTAGCAGGCATTCACCGTGGCAGATGCACATCTTGCTTGGGTCTTTCTCTTTCAGATGGAAGAAATGACAACTCTTTGACTAGATGGTGTCTTCACCTCTTGTGTGGCCTGAAGTACAGAGAGGGGAAGCAACAGTTCAAAGCCTCAGATGAGTCCTGACATGCAGAAGATGTTGCCTCTTTGAGAGGCTACACTATTATCAGTTACTGCTTCTCCTGATAACTTTTCCTATTTGAATCTTAGTGGGAAACAGCCTCCCATAGCTCTGTGTCCTCACATCTGATGACTCTTACTGTTGACCTGTGTCTGCACACTATTCAAAACTTGCCAATACATCATTTCACCATTTCCCCTAGTGTGAAATGTAGTTATAATCTTACATCCTTGCCAAATACAATCTGCAGAACACATTTGTCTATAGCTAAATGATCTCCTAGGGCAACCTGCTCTGTTGTTAACCTGATGGGGAAAAAAACCTCAAACAATAAAGAACTTGTCATCAGCAAAACCAGACTGCTAACAGAGATCTATTTTAGGTTACACAATGAATACTTCTGATGCTATCTCACTTTCCAGACACTAGAATTCATCCTTCACATTCCCCGATGAGATGCCAAGCACTTTGGGAAGCTTCTTTCTTATGCATGCTAAGGAAATTAATTTAAGAAAAAAAATATGGAAACAGAAGTGATTAGTACAATAAAACTGTATGACCTGGAGGATAAAACTTAGACTCTGAGGACTCTGAACAAAAGAAATAAATGTAAATAAATGGTGAAATCTGGTTCTTATTTACAGAAACTGCTGCTGCTAGTAAGTTCTTTTATAACATTAAAAAGAGATTCGAAAGTTGAAATTTAACATAAAAAAGATCTAGGAGAGGGACTACAACACATTAATGATCAAAAAATAATACAAATGTTGAATAAAGGATTCTATTTTACACAAGAAAACATCTGGGAGATTAAAAAGAAAGCATGAAAACCAAGATGAGCAGATTGTTTTTTTTTTTACATAAAAGCTGGCCTCACAATACACACAAAACATCCCACACCAGAACAAATCACCAAACTGAATGGTTCAAGGATTAACAATGCAAGTATAATTCAGTGTCTGTAGTGAAATCAACCCTCATTAGTAACATGTGAGCATCGTTCCAGTATCTTATGCTTTGGTGCCCTAAGTGAAGAGAGTTAAATTTTAACTGATCACCCAAACGATCACGTCACTCTTGCAACAGAACAGGGAATGTTAGTTTCAGAAAGGTCAGACTTCATTATCTTCCCCTTTCCAGGGAGACGCCTTCAGGCTTGTGAAGGAGACAGCAGTGCCAAGGACAGCCAGCAGCCCTGGCATCTGCTACCTGTGACCTGCAGAAAAGCATTCCAGTCTCTTGCACTTTGAGTTCACAACCTTCCACCGCTACCAGAACTCTCCCAGGTGTTACAAATACTGCTGAAACCTCCACAGCTGATATGCTGGCTGGGCACAGGCCAGGGGAATCACGACTCAGTTAGCACATGCAGCTTGTTAAGAAGGTATGGCCATTGCCAGCAGGAAGGGCTGATCAGAAAACCTTCATAAAGTGACTCTGGATTAAGGTTTCTATATGGGACATCAGCACACTCATATCAGCAGCACACACCTGGTGATCCTCATTTCCCTTCCTTTTCAGGGTCTCCAACAGGCCCCAGTGGACTGGAGGCAGAGGGCTGTAAGAACTCAGCAAGCGAAGCTGACTTAATGGATTCTGGTTTATTTCTGCAATCCTCAAGGCCCTCAAGATAGCAGGTGCAAACTTGGAATAATGAGCTGTAGAGGAAATAATAATTGGGCAACTTCTGTCTTGTAATCGATCTGCAACTACTTTAGCCACAGCTGTGTGTGTATCCAAAATGTATCCTGTGGTGCTATAGACAGAGTGAATGGCAGCCAGACAGTCCTCCTCTGAGCACCAGCCAGCCACCAAGTCCTGCTGAAGCTTTCCAAGTAGATCTTTCCCTAGCTGGAAGTGGCCCTCATTTTCCAGCTGGTTATACAACTGTGTCACCATTTGCCCATCCTCATTAGCAATCAGGTACAAGTATCGCTCAAGATTGGAGGACTTCAAAATATCTACTGCTGGTGAAGAAGTGGGAATTAATATTCTTTCCCTCAAATCATAAACACCTGTTCTTATGAAGTCAGTCAAAACATTATTTTCATTGGAAGCACAAATGCATTTCCTAATAGGGATGCCCATCATTTTAGCATACAAAGCTGCTAATATGTTGCCAAAGTTTCCCGTAGGAATGCAGACATCTACAGGGCTTCCAAAAGGAATAATCCCTTGATGAACAAGATCAAGGTATGCAGAGGCATGATAAACTACTTGAGGAAGCAGTCGTGCCCAGTTAATGGAGTTTGCTGCAGCTAGAGCTGTTCCATACTCCACTGTCAGGAAGCCAGTATAGCCAGAGTTAGTGAAGATTTGCTTTATAGCTGTCTGGCAAAAATCAAAATCAGATTTGACACCTACTGACCAGGCATTTTCTTTCTGACAGCCAATCATCTGCGATTTCTGAATGGGGCTTACTCCATCCTCAGGAAAAAAATTCATCACGGCAATTCTCTGTTTGTCTGTGTCGTGGAGACGACTAAAGCCATCTAGGACAGCACTCCCTGTGTCACCAGAAGTAGCTACCAGAACCAGGTAGTTGCAGCTCTTGGGAATGCAGTATGCAAACATATGTGGCACCAACTGCAGTGCAAAATCTTTAAATGATGCTGTTGGTCCATGAAATAGCTCAAGGAGAAACTGATTGCCTGCCAGGTGCCTGATTGGTGCGATTCTAGAGCAAGTGAAGTTTTCTCCATAAGCTGTTCCAACAATTTCTGCCAGCTTAGAAGCAGGAATGTCAGCAGGGTGTATGCATCTTTCCAGGATTACCTGGGCTCTTTCTATGTAAGTGGCTTCTATTAGGCTCTGCCATTCTCCAGCAGTGAATTTTGGAAGTCCTCTCTCAGGAACAAAGAGTCCTCCATCTGGGGCTAAGCCCTCAGTTACAACATCACTGAAATATTTATCAGAGTCTTTGTCCATGCTCTTCTCAGACCAACTAGACCTAGTTGAAATGAAAGTTTCCAGTTCTGAGTTCTGGTATCTCTTCACAGCATCGAGTACCTTTTCTGCTACAACCTCTGCTGCAATATCCCCTCCACAAAGCACACGGATGTCGTGCCACCTTTTGTAGAACTGTTTCCTAAACTGAAGTATGTCCTTGAGAGAAACACCAGGAGACTGCCCCACGATGCGATCCACCTTCATTGACTGCAGCCTGCTCAGGATGACTGCCGTGGGCACATCCAGGTACACAACTATTCCGTTCTTCTTCACATGCTGCATGCCAGCAGCGTGCATTGGATTGGACCCAGTAAGGGAAATGACACTTCCAGATGCTGAAAACTTCAACAGGGCTTTTCCTTCCTCCTCTAAAAACTGCTCACTACCAACATCCTGCAGTTTTTCTGACACGCTCATATTCCAGGTTGTTTCAAGGACATCATCATCTATGTCTATGACAGGGCAATCCAGTTTCTGACCTACTATTCTCCCAACTGTTGTCTTCCCAGCACCTGGAGGTCCCATCAGGATAATATTTTTGTTTCCAACAAGAGGATGGCTTGAGAACCATGACTTCCAGATCTGTACAAACACAACAGGTCTTGAAAGCATCAGTTTTAAACACGTGCTAGAAAGACTGGTTTGGGTTAGTAGCCTTATAGGCTGATGCCGAATGATGTGAAACATCTTCTGTTGGGTTGCCTGGATGACTTTTTTTTCCAAGCCAACTTGACAATCCACTTAACTGCTTCAAAAAGAGAAAAGAAAATCGCATTATTTAGTCCTTCAGCAAACATCTAGGGGTGAAAAAAAAAAAAAAAAAGAACAACAAAGGACATGAAATTCAGAACAGGAAGAACTCAAACATAAATCCAGTGCCAGAATTTCATCAGTGCCTGGAAGGTATTTTTCAGTACAAGACTCCTTTGCTTTCCTACAGAAAGCATTAGCAACTATCTACAGTTTTAACAACCATCAGGCTGGATAGGAATCCAAAGTGAAAATTGGGCAGTGTTACTGCTATAGACAGTTTGTGACAACATGCCACAGGGTTGAAACACAGGAACCACCCAAGACAGTGGCAGTTTGCAGCTGTCAAAGATCTCAAGGCAGGTCAGGACTAAGGACTACCTCGTTTTGAAATTGTTAACACTGGACAACTTCCATTTGACTTTTCTCCGAGCTTTTTGCAGAGGAAAAAAACAAAAACCAAACAAAATAAACCGTAAACACCCCAAAGAAACAATTCGACTTCAGCCTTCTCATGATCATCCCACAGACCAAGAGCCTGTAAAGGCTGAAGATGAGAAGAAACTTCTTCCCTGTAAGGGTTCTCAAGGGGTACAGGCTCCCCAGGGAGGTGGTTGGATCCCCATCAGTGGAGGTGTTGGAAAGAGGCAGAGATGTGGTGCTGAGGGACTTGGTTTAGCGTTGGCAGAGTTAGAGAATGGTTGGACAGGAGGTGCTCAAGGAAAGCCTGGATGGAGCACTTAGTGCCACTGGATAGGGCTGGGTCGGACTGGATGATCTTTTAGGTCTCTCCTAATCCAGTTTATTCCTATTCTATTCTATTCTATTCTATTCTATTCTATTCTATTCTATTCTATTCTATTCTATTCTATTCTATTCTATTCTATTTTCGGCTTTTCCAACCGAAACAAATCTGATTCACCGCCGCTCTCGCTCCTCACCGTTTTGACACCATAAAGGCGTTAAAAGTGCGGCTGGGAGAACCTGGCGGCGGAGGGCGGCGGAGCTGCGGCGCACCGTAGCGCACGGGGATAAACGCGACACCGCGCAGCCGGGGCAGTCTCGCCCGTCCGCCCACCCCAGCCAGCGTAACCCCGAGCTCCCACCTCCCCTCGGGAGCGGCCGCGGCGGCCCCGTTCCCTCGGCTCGGCTGGGTTAGGTTCGGCTCGGTTCGGTTCCGCTCGGCTCGATCCTCTTCACTCACAGGCAGGACCAGGACCGGCCCCGTACCCCCTCCTCGCAAGGGGCCCTCAGCCCTGCCGCGCTCGCGCACGCACGGCCGGGGGCGGGAACACGCCCCGCAGGTACCGCGCGCGCCCCGCGCGCCCCACGCGTCCCACAGCCTCACGCACANCCCTGACTCGGGCCCTGCCGGCTTCGTCAGCACCCACCGCGCCTGCGCAGCGCGGGGTACTGCGTGACGAGGGCTGAGATGTGTGACGTAGTTCCGCCCGCGCCCGGCGCCGTTACCTAGCGACGAGCTTCCCTAGTAACCGTGAGGCAACAGCCCAGCCTGTCCCGCCGGGGCTCCCGCGGCGGAGCGAGCTACAGCGGGTGCAGGGCCGGCACGGAGCTGCGAAGGTGGGGGGGAAGAAGAGGCAAGGTGGGCGCTTCCCCGTGTCCAGGGCCCCGCAGTGAGGTGGTCGCTTCCCCGTGTCCAGGGCCCCGCAGTGAGGTGGTCGCTTCCCTGTGTCTAAAGCCTCTCAGCGAGGCGGCCTCTTCCCCTGTCCAAAGCCCCCCAGCGTGGTTGGTGTTTCCTCGTGTCCAGTGTAGCTCGGCCGGAGGATGCCGACAGAGTTTGCCCAGGAGAGCATCTATAACCTCCTGCCCCGCCTGGAAGAGAAACCTGTCAAACCTCCCAGGTAGGTGGATGCGGCAGTGCCCCTGGCAGACACGGTGGCTGGTTCTGGCAAGGCAACACATCTCACGGGCAGCAGGTGTTAAAAACCGTGCTCCGGGTTTGGTGTGGTTGTTGCTCCTCCTAATGAGTCACTAACTAGCATCCGAGGGTTTGCTGCCCGCTCCATGAGCTGATGATTCAGTTTGGTATCTCCAGTGTCATCTCGTTCGTTGACAAAGAATTTACAGAGCCGCCTTTCCACGCAGAGGAGTTCCATCACATCTTTGTTATTCGCACTTAAAACAATTTTTCAGTGAACAGCTGAAAAGTTGAGGTTTAATTTTTTTTTTTCCTTCTCTCGGTGCCACACTTCCATTCTCTTCGTGTGTCAGGTGTCTTCTGACATCGTTTCTTCTCTTTCTCACATCTTACCTTAAAAAAACCCGGTTTTAAAAGTCCATTGCCCCCAGTAGAAAGTCTCATTTAAGAGTTTCTGTTAAAATTCTTAATTGCTAATCATGCAAACACGTGTTGCTTTCCTCAGGTCTCTGCATGTGAAAGAAAGCTGCCAGAGCATTTTCAGTGAAAGGTTACTATAGGTCCTAGCTGAATAGCTTTCAAGTATCAGTGACACTCGTTGAAACAAAGACAATTACTCCTTTTCAGGCAGAAGGGTTCAAACTTGTGTGATTTCTAGTTTGAACCTTTTCCCTACAAAAACACGTCACACATAATTGTTTGCTTCCAATATGAGAAATTGTTTGCAGCAGAGGAAAGTGAAATGTCAGCATGGCACACAGCACATCAAATCCATCCCTGTCTTAGCAGCCTTCAGGGATTTAGGTACTGCATGGTCTGTTTGATGTGGTGGTGTTAGGTCATAGGGTGGACTTGATGATCTTAGAGGTCTATTCCAGCCTCAATAATTCTGTGATCATCAAGTTTAGTTTTGGTTAGGGATTCTTTAGGATGGATGCAATCTGACAAAATCCCCTTCTGAACTCACTGACTTCTATTGTCACCCTCACTTCCTGCTTTGATTTGCAACGTGCCAAATATCCACCTGGTAACAACAGTGTTGGACCTGGCTAATAGCATGGCCTGGCCAGATTGAAGCAGTGCATACAAAATCTTGGCTCCTCTTTCAGCCTTAATTTTTTCTCCCCTGTCTGTTCTCTAAGGTATATATCCACATTTAGATCATTTGTGAAACATGAAGCAGAGAAAAACAAAGCTCAGTGGAAAACTATGGGACCAGCAAAAGTTGCAGTGCCGTCTCCAAAGAATTTTCTACAGAAACATTCAAAGGAACCCAAGCTTCCGGCAAGTAAGTGTGGGAGTGAACTACATGAAAGGTCATGTATGGGTTTAATTTCAGAATTGATGACATTGGCAGTAGCAAATTAGTTATGGGGGACAAAATGTGCAAAACTATTTTAATTGTTTTTGTGTGTGAGGGCAATTTCCATTGTGCCTTTTTAAGGTATCTGTGATGCTAAAATGATTTCTTTGTTTTATGAAAGTGTTTTGTATTTGTTGTGTAAAATACTGAAGGGACAGAGGACTGTGGTGATGATGATGAGGGGACCGGAGTATCTCTCTTACAAGGAGAGGATGAGAGACCTGGGGTTGGTTATCCTGGAAAAGAGAAGACCGAGAAGGGAATATTAGAAATGCCTACAACTATCTAAAGGGTCATATAATGAGAGTGGGGCTGGGTTCTTTTCAGTGGTGGCCAGTAATAAGACAATGGACAATAAATATGGAGGAGGTTTCGCTTGAATTTAAGGAGAAACTTTACTTTGAGATGATAGAGCACTGGAACAGGCTGCTCAGAGAGGTTGTGGCATTTGCTTCTCTGTAGACTTTCAAAACATGCCTGGACACCTTCCTGTGCAGCCTGATTTAGGTGATCCTGCTTTAGCCGGGGTGTTGCACAAGATGATCTCCAGAGGTCTCTTTCAACCCCTACCGTTCTGATTCTATAACAAGGAGATCAAATACGTGACTAGAAAATACAGTAAGTGTGTTTATGTGGCACAAAACCAGCTGAAATAGAAAAAAAAATTACATCTCTCTGGCTGCAGCTATTCAGATGCTGAAGATGTGTTGAAGGTATGTTCTGTCCTGCTAGTATTTCAGTTTGTGATTATACAGTTTAGATTTAAATGGCATTTCTATTCTGCAAGTGGAGCAAAGCTGGAGGTGGGGAGATTCAGACTGGATGCGAGGAGGAAGTTCTTCACCATGAGAGTGGTGAGACCCCAATGGGTTGCCCAGGGAGGTGTTTGGGGCCAGATCCCAGGAGGGGATAGGCTGTGGGCAGCCTGATCTAGGGGTAGGGTGTCCCTGGGCATGGCAGGGGGGTTGGAACTGGATATTCCTTGTGGTCCCTTCCAACCCTGACTGATTCTATGATTCTATGTAGCTTTTGCTTTTCAGCACTCCTTGTGAGCTCTTAATCCTCTAGTAATGATTTGATTGGCAGGGCTCAAAGCACAGAATTGTTTTGCAGAGCTGCGCGTCTCAGAAATGAGAAACTTGGAATATTCTTTTGCAAAATGCATAGCATCTTTGTGCTCAAGCCATAATTCTGGGTATAAGGAACTGACAGTTCTAATGTTCAGCCTCATGATTGGTTCTGCAAAGGTAGAGTAACCTTCTGCTACTGTAAGCTGTCACCACTTGTTGTTGAGTTATAAAGTTTCAGCTTGAAATTGCTTTTTAGCCTGGAAAAATAGAAGAGCTTCACACACAGTATATAAGAAATGCTGAGGAAAATGAAGAGAATGTAGCAGTCCATAAGATCCTTTTTACCTGCATTATAAAACAGGGTTCTCTTCTTCATATTTGCTATGTATTGGTGACTCATTTTTCTCAGCCAAGTGGCTCTCAATATTTCTATTTCAACTTGTTGAAGTAGAACCATTTCATAGAACTATGTAGACTAATGATAGAATTAATGGAACTGTAATAGAACTTGGCTTCATAACAGCAGTGGGTGCTTTGGTGTCTGCATTTGTAGTCAATGTTCCAGAGCCTCAGAATGACCATGACACATCATAGCTTCAAGCCAGAGTAGTTATTTTATTGCTATCATTAGATCTTGAGAAGGAGCTAATTATCTCAGGAGGTTCTGATACCTTTGCTGAATGGAATTTGGCACATACCTCAGAGAAGCTGCCCTGCTTAATCACCTCTCTTGTTCCAAGATACGGTAATCACTTGGAACTTAACCGGTTATCAGCTGTCTGAATGGGGTTGTGGTGTTGTGTCTGTGGTATCTGTGCCACCTTCCAAACTGGTTTTGATCTGACTGGTTAAAAAATTGTTTGTAAGGACAGAACACAAAGATTGCATATTTCCCCCTAAAGTTTGGGCTAGAGTCGTGCTTTTAGAGTCTGGTTACTCCCTACTTCTTTAGAAAAGATGTTTCCTAACCTTCAGCTGACTCCTGTTGTATCACTGATCTCCTGCATTCATTTTAATCAAGCTCAGTTTCTGGCTCCAGAAGTAAAGGCTCCCAAAACAGGAAGTGTGCAATGGTGTACTGCAGCTCAGGTGCAAGTGTGTGCCAGTGTACTGAGCCAGAGCTCACTGAGAAGCTTCAGAGATCTTGTTTCCCAAAAGATACCCTTAGAGAAACAGAGATTTCAGTCTGTGTGTCCAAGATGCTCAAGTTAATGGCAAGCTCTCAGGTTGCAAAAACAAAACCCAGGAAAGCACTGGTTGGTGGGGTCAGCACCAGGAAACCAGTTGTTGTGACCCTGCACTTGTTTGCTGCCAGAGAAGAACATGAACTCACACGACCTGAATCGAGTGATTATCTGTGATAATGACTGTGAGTTAGAGTTCTCTCCAGTGGGAAATATGGTAGGAAATGAATTGCCTTTCATCACTTACCTGGAGTGAGACTGCTGGCTTGCTGTTGGCACTGTGGAAAAGTTATTAGACTAAAAAGGAAGAATTATTATGTTCTCTGGAGAAAGAATTGTGAGAAGTTGTTTATGAGTGTTAGGAAGCAGCAAGAACAGAGCTTTGCCCTAAGGGAAGGTAGGCCAGAAATTGAGGGCAGCCACAACGCAGGCTGCTCAATGACCTCACCAACAGGCTGCAGTCCCACTACACCAGAGGCAGCCAAGCAGAGTGGGGTGATGATGAAAATATGTCCTACCAATGGCTTAGTGACCATCACACAGGATGGGGTAATGGGCCAGGTCCATCCATTGATTCCACACAGCTCTTCAGGAGCAAGACTGGAGGCAGGCACTGAGAGCACAGGGCTGAGCTGAAAGGGTGTTCCTGAACTTGGGAGTGTGGGGTGGATGACCCAGGTCAGGCTGGACATGGCCAGAGTAGTGCAACAATGCTAGTGAGGGGTCTGGAGCACAGGTCTTACGAGAAGCAGCTGAGGGAACTGGGCTTGTTTAGTGTATTAGTTTAAGCCAGTCCCCCTGAGCTCAAAACCTCAATAAATACTTAATTCAATTTGGAAGCAAAAAANNNNAAAAAAAAAAAAAAAAAAAAACAAACCCTTTAACAATAAATAAAAGGTATTTGAGAATTACAGAGGATGGGGGAAAAGGGAATAAAATACAAGATATACCTATAAGGTAAGAGGAATTACAGAGGATAGAAGGAAAGGGAACAAAATATAAAATAAAACCAGTAGATGCGAGTTGAATTCAAGTGGTAAAGTTGGAAATTAGTGGTAGGTGCAGAGGGATGCAAGATGATGGTGAAATGCAATGAGTTATAGAGTTCCAAATGTGGTTGCTCTCCCCACGTGTTTGCTAGAGACCATGTGGTGAGCAGCAGCAGAAAAACTTGATGCTGGCTGATGAGCAGGGACCCAAGAGGAAGAAACATGCACTTCATCTCTCCCTTTATAAGGGGTCTCAGAAGGAAGTGGGAGGGGACTAAACACAACATCTGGAGGCAGGTCAGACCACCCCCAGGGAGGAGTCAGGATCCAATTCCAGGTAAGCTCCTCCAGGAGGGCTTAACCCTTTATGTTCATTCTGGAGAAAAGGAGGCTGAGCTTCCTGAAAGTAGGTTGTAGTGAGGTGGAAGCTGTTCTCTTCTCTCAGGTAACAAGTGATAGGATAGGAGGAAATGGCCTCAAGTTGCACTAGAGGGGGTTTAGTTTGGAGGTGAGGAACAATTTCTTTGCTGCAAGAGTGGTCAGGCATTGGAACAGGCTGCCCAGGGAGGTGGTGGAGTCACCATCCCTAGAGGTCTTCAGATAGACATGGAACTTCAGGATGTGGTTTATTGAGCATGGTGGTGTTGGGTTGATGGTTTGATTTTATGATCTTGAGAAGTCTTTTTTGACCTTAATGATTCTATGATTCTGTGATTAGTGCCTAAGGGTCCTGACAAGAAGCACCTCCGGTAAAAGTTGTTGTAATTACATTTGTAAGAAGTCCTGCACTACTGCAGCTGAGGGGGAATGAGGAAAAGCCACCTAGCCCAACATAGTGTTTCCTAGGTTATGAACCTCCTGTTGTGGCAGACAAGTCTGCTTCTTTTCACCACGGTGCATTTTAAGTCACTTCTTTCATGGCAGACGCAGTTGGTTTCTTCTTTTGCCTCATTTTATACACAAAATTCCCCTTTTGAAAAATGAAGTAACATTAAATTGCAAAGCTCCTCCACGGTGCTTGCTGAGAATGTTTCAATGCTCAATTCACAGGAAAAAAGGACCAGGATAGTAAGAAATTACCTGCACTGTCAGTGCCACGGAGGACAGATCACCCAGTTATGGGAATTCAGAGTAAAAAGAACTTTATAAACACAAATGCAGTTGCTGCTATCACGGAATTGCCTAAAAAGCCTCAGCCTATTTATGTGGATAGAAGACAGGGAGATAAATATCTGCTTGAATCTTCAGGACTTGTTCCAAAATACATTAAAAAAAAGGTAAGTTTTATTAATTTACAGTGGAAATCCTGACAGCAGTGCCTATTTTAGGCTCTCCCATGAAATGTTTATGGTGATTTTTAATATTTTTGGGTACCACAGGTGTTTGTGGTAGAGCCTGAGGCTCTTCAGGGGTAAATCATCGACACTAGCACTGTGGTCTGGCTTTGCTTGGTGCTCACTTGCTTATGGAGTCAGCAAAGAACCTTGGCAGAATGCTGCTGCTAAGCAATAGCCTGTGGGATGGGTTGGGGACTCAGGGAGTGTCTTGTGTGAGAGGAAACAGAGTGCTGTGATGAATGAATGCTGGATCCTTAGGAAAGGCAGACAGGGAAGAAGAGGAGGGGTTGCCCTTTGGGGTTGCCCTTGTCCCAGGTAGCTAAGAACAGGACAGTAGGTAATGGGCTCAAGGTGCTCCAGGGCACCTAAGGGTGGATGTCCCAGGCCAGGCTGTACGTGGCCAGAGAAGGGCACCAAAGCTAGTGAGGGGTCTGGAGCACAGGTCTCATGAAAGGCAGCTGAGGGAACTGGCATGAGGAGGAACTTCTTTACTGTAAGGGTTACAGAGCACTGGAACAGGCTCCCCAGAGAGTCTGTGGAGTCTCCTCCTCTGAAGACTTTCAAGCCCTGTCTGGATGTGTTCCTGTGTGACCTGCACTAGATTCTCTGGTCCTGCTCTGGCAGTGGGGTTGGACTCAGTGATCACCAGAGGTCTCTTCCAACCCCTGATATCCTGTGACCCCATGGCACAATGCTCCATTTCCATCTGTCTTTGCAAATGTAATATACTGTGGCTGACAGGTAAGTCTTCGTTTCCTTCTTATGAACACATATGAGCAAATTCTTCCTTGCCCTTGTAGGATTATGGTGTGACACCAAAATATGTAACGAGGAGAAATGAAGAAGTGAAGAGAGCTCAGGAAAAATACGAGGCCAACATCTTGGAGAATCTCAAGAAGAGAGCCATGAAACGGCTGTCTGATGAAGAAAGGATGAGTCTTCTGCAGGTGCATATTTCGATTTAGTCCTATTATTAATATACACGAATGCTTCAGCCAGGAAATCGGAGTCCATATAAACAATACAGTGACAGTCGAGCTTTAGGCGAGGCAGGTGGCTTGGCTGCTGTCTCACTAGATGGAGCTGTAGAACAGCTGTAAACTGGACTGAAGGGAGCTGCTCTGGCTGCAGCTTTAGTCCACTTCGACCAGAACTTCAGTTCTGTTAGGTTCCTGCCCCCCTTCATGACTTGGAATTTCAGTGAAGATCCACATGAACACAGAAAAATCACCTGCAGGGATTTAGTAACCGTTCTGGGGCTCTACTTGTGAATTGTGGAAAAGCAGAAATTGTTTGGAGTTCTTTTTCATTTGGGCTTTTGTTTTGTTTTGTTTTTCTTTCCCCTGTGGCCACTTTTATTGGCATCTTATATCTTCACATTGTGACCTCACTGATAAAAGCATAAAGCCACACTTTAATATGTAGTAGGACCAGAAAACAGAACTCAATTGCACTAGATCTGTGGAACTATGGTTGGGGGGGAAAAAAATGTGTTCTGTCAATATGTTTTGCATATTCTCTTTTCATACAGTTTTTATTGCATAAGATTTTCTAAAGAGAAATAAAAAGCATAAAAGAAGTGAAGCAGAAATGTTAAAAGTCCATTCCCTCCTTGAATTAGAGTTTCTCATGGCCACATTTAACCCAAATTTCCTATCAAAACAAAGCTCGCATTACTGTGGTATTTGTTTATTGGTCTGCCTCTTAATAATCTGATCTTAGCAACCACCTGAAACAAATTAGCAGATGGATGGACATCTCCAGGATGCTAAATTGCCACCAGAAAATAAGGCCAGCAGACTATCTAGAGAGAAAACATAGTTGTCTAACTCAACTTGCAAAGATCAGCTGGTTGATCAGCGAGATCCAAAATAGCTGGCACAACAGTGTGTGTCTTGTGTTAAGCAGGAGCATGGGAGAGAGCATGACAAAGAACATAGCAGCCAGGGTGAAGACTAAGATATATTTATGGGGGGAAAGGCATGAGACAAACTGGTGGCCCAGCAAGTTAACTATGCAGCAAGGCATGTGAGTTCAGCTGCTCACAGCTCTGCTTTTGGATCGATTAAAATGGTCTTCTGTATTTTTTAAATAGAGGAGTGAATTTGATTGATTTATTTTTTAAATTATTATTTCAAAGTTTTTAGATTTTTTAATTCTTTTTTATTTAACTCAGTCTTTTCTTTTGCAGTCTTTAAATTGTTCTTTTACGGGCCAGATCATTTACACAGTTATGTTGTCAGGAGAAATTAGCGTCCCCCCCGGGGTATGTGGCTTCCACCCAGCCCTCAGCTGTAGCCATGTGGGAATTCCTGCCTTTTAAAATAATAGACATTGCTAGTGAACACATGTGCACGATCTGATTTGAAAGGAGGCTTGGCAGTAGATGTCTGAGGACAAAACCGAGCCTCACAGACTTACAAAAATAAAGAGAAATTATCTGCGCCAACATTTGCTGAACCCTCCGTTACCCTTCCTTGTGCTGGGATTTTATGAGAACGAAGAAGAATGTTGTTAAATGATGGAGATATTTCTCCCTGATCCTGTATCTGTTAGAATTCTTTACATAGAGTTAGATCCTCAGTTCGTGATGGAGCCCATTGCAGTAGTGGGCAGCACCTTACAGGGCATTTGGAGGGCTGAAAGGGAGGTTTTAACAGAGGGAATCAGGAGCTGCTTTTGATCTTTCCACTCCACAGGGACATTAGAGCATGCACTCATCACAGTTTACTCTGTCTCTAGGGAGTGGAAAGATCATGTCTATTAAAATTCAGGTTTTAGTGATATCCAGACTAGTTTGTATTCATGTGCACAAAGAATTACTTAACAGAAGCTATGAATGATCCTTCCACGAAAGTTTTGGAAAGGTGGCATTTATTGTTGTGACTCTTCATGTGTGGACTAAACCTGGCCTTTGCTAGACTGTGAGTTTTATTTAAGCACTTTACAGCCTTGGATTGCAGAGACAAGGAGCATTGCAAGACAGTAAATAGTCTTCTTGCTCTGAGGATTTTTTAATTGGTAGGTATTTGTATATGCAGGTTGTTGGAATGACATCTGTGGACAATAATGCAACAAGCACAAATCGCTCTGCAATAAATCCACTGCTTTGAATCAGTAAAATATTATTTTGAAAGTATGTTTTTCTTAGCATTGCAAGGAGAGGTCATTTCTTCTTTTATTAATTCATACATTGGACAAAATCAGACAAGCACAAGACTCTTGGAGTTCTGAAATAGAAGCAATAATCTTCAGGACTAAATATTTATGAAGAATAATTCTTTTAGACTTCACTTCAGTCGTGTTAATCAATTAGCCAGTCTGGGAGAAAAGAGATGTTGAATAGAAGTGAAGGAGTATCTTCCCCAAAGTGTGGAGAGCAGGGGAAGACCAGAGCTGGGATCCAGACACTTCTTCCTGTGGAAAGGGAAGGGTGGGAAGTTCACTGAGCAAGACAAATTTCACTGAGCTTAGACTGCACGTTAGGAAATATGTCTTGCCTGCAAGAGTGGTCAGGCATTGGAACAGGCTGCCCAGGGAGGTGCTGGAGTCACCATCCTTGGAGGTGTTAAAAACAAGTGTGGATGTGGCACTTTGGGACGTGGTTTAAAGGCCATGGTGATTTTATGTTGATTGCTGAACTCAAAGGTCTTAGAGGTCTTTTCCAACCCAAACAACTCTATAATTCTATGAGGCTGGAAATCACAATGTACCATAAAATCAGTCTGTCAGTTCACTCTGGTTTCAGTTACAGGGTAGAGTTGAAAAGTTTTGTATGTGTAGATTTTGCTTATCTTCTTGAGGAGAGAAAGTAAGAGAAACTGTTGCATTGATTGCAGCAGTCCCTCCCTGGAGAGGGACTTTTTCCAGGGGCTTGTAGTGAGAGGATGAGGAGGAATGGATTTAAGATGGAAAAGGGGAAATTTAGACTGGAGATGGGAAAGAAATTCTTGACAGTGAGGGTAGTGAGACGGTGGAACAGGTTGCCCAGGGAGGTTATGGATCATCCCTCCCTGGAGGTGTTCAAGGCCAGGCTGGAGATTGTCTTGAGCAATCTGGTCTAGTGCAAGGTGTTCCTGCCTGTGGTGGGAGGTTGGAAAATTATTTTTGAGGTCACTCCCAGTCCAAACCATTCTATGATAATTGCAAGGAGGTAATATACAGCTTTAACATTTATGGTTATGTTCCATTCATCATATATTGGTGAATAGAAGGGGTTTTTTTTCTTTTTCTGCTGCTGAATGAACAGGTTTATGAGAATGTTCCAGAGTGATTATGTGAGGTTTTTTCAGGCAGAGTTTTATTCTTGGGCTTTTGCTCATGAGAGATAAAGTTCACTTTATCTAGCAAGGTAATTCTTTGCACAGCAGCATTCAGGAGAGTTAGCAGTTATTGGAATCATTGTTGATAGTGACAGCTAGGGGGGGTTTTAGTCCAAATTGAATAAGTTGCCTGCAAATGCTCTTGCAAAGGTAGATTAGGAAGGGAATGAAATCATTTAGTGCTTTTGTTCAAGTCAGTTTATAGAAGTTAAACCATCCTGGGATCAGTTATGTGGTCATGGTCTGAGCAAAGTCTCAGTTACAGAAACTGGAGGTAGTGGTGAGAAGAGCTGAAACTGCCACTGGATTTTTGACTGGAGTTCTAAGTATTGGTACCCTTTTGGTTACTTAAAATTGGAAATACCGTTGTGTGTGGCATGGTGAGATCTGTGGTAGCCTGGTTGCTGGTTATGCAGTTTGTAAGATAATTCCTGTTGCATTTTGCAGACAAGAAAGCATTTGAGTTATAGGAGTTTTGAGGCAGCTTTTATGAACCCAAGTAGTTCCTCAGTGAGCATATTAACATCAGACAGAATGGAGCACTCAAAGTTGCCTATCTTTGATGGTTGAGAGAACAGAAAGTCTCTTACACAGAGCAGCAAAGAGTTGCTCTTCCATTTACCTTGTGCAGTTTTTTTTTCTTCAAGACCCTGAGAACTGCAAATTAAGTGAACAGACTTCCTTGAGTTCCTGGCAGGCTGCAGAGCTGACTACAGGTCACATGAATGTTTCTCAGTTCAGCATTTTTGTAGCTTGTCCTTCTTTGGCTAGTTTAATTACTGTTTTGTTGCCTCTGAAAGACTGGAATGTTTTCTCTCCAAGGCGCAGAGAGGCTGCATCAGAATGAGTCAAATTTTTTGTTGTTGTTGTTGCAACTACTTTGACTTTTAAGCGTTTGATTAATCTGGCCCAATTCAGGTGATGAAACATTATTTACATAGAATCATAGAATCAGTCAGGGTTGGAAGGGACCACAAGGATCAGCCAGTTTCAACCGCCCTGCCATGCCCAGGGACACCCTACCCTAGATCAGGCTGCCCACGGCCTCAGCCAGCCTGGCCAAAAACACCTCCAGGGATGTGGCCCCAACCACCTCCCTGGGCAACCCATTTCAGGCTCTCACCACTCATGCTCAACAACTTCCTCCTCACATCCAATCTGAATCTCCCCACCTCCAGCTTTGCTCCATTCCCCCTAGTCCTGTCACTCCCTGAGAGCCTAAAAAGTCCCTCCACAGCTTCTCTGTAGGCCCCCTTCAGATACTGGGAGGCCACAAGAAGGTCACATGGGAACCTCCTCTTCTCCAGACTGAACAGCCCCAACTCTTTCAGTCTGTCCTTATAGGAGAGGTGCTGCAGCCCTTATCTGTTATTCTAACATTGCAGTGACACTCATCAAATACAAATACTAACAACAACAGGAAAAAAGACACAAAGTGTGTGGTGTTGCTCTTACCCAACTAAGCTTTTCTTGTGCATTTCCTTCCCATCTAATGGCACTAGGGGCTGAAAAAGAACTGGGAGGAAGTCTATGGTGAATTTCAACGTCTTCCAGTAGAAATAGACACCATACCCAAGAAGCTAAATAAAGAAAAGCTGGAAACACAGATGAAACAACTGGAGCACGACATAGAAGTCATCGAGAAGCACAAAGTCATCTACATTGCAGATGAGTAACGACTGCTTTTCAGATATTGCCTCTTTCCTCCTTTTCTTTTTCTCTGTCCCTACACCTCCCAGAAGTGCCCCTCTGAATTCTCAGAAGAAATTGGCAGCACCAACTACTCGCAAGTGAAATAGTCAACTAATGAAGGTATTTAGCTTCTTAGGGAAGTTGCTACTTTTAGCTCTCATCTGTGCAATTCACAAAATGCTTTGGAAGGAATTTCTTCATTAAATTTCAGGTAGAAAACCATTAATTTAATCTGTTATTCTTTGTAATTTTTATTAACTGCCAAGATTGCTATCAACATCACACATAAAAGCACAAAAATTACCCTTTCATAGGTTTGGAGCAACTTCTTTCTGTGTATAACCAAAACAAAGGGAAATAATTGGCTGCTGAAGACAGCTTGGTAAATATAACTTTGGGATGGGATTGCTTCTGGACTGTTTATGAAGGAGCTGTTGCACTTTTAACAGCTTGAGCAATTGTATTTCTAAACAATTTGGCTTCGGCACAACGTTCTGTGTCCTCATTTTTGGTTACCAAGCACAATTTTTATAGTGGAAGCCCATAATAATGTAGACTTGAGGCAACAGAGACAGCACACAGGGCTTGCTCTGTGTGTGCTTCTGTATAAATAATTCTGAAATGCTCTAGGTAATCTACAACTGAAGTGGGAAAATGTGCTCTGCTTGCTGCTGTGTGCAAATGCAAACAATATACCAGCACATAAGTCAAGACCCAGGTAGAAATTATAGCAGCACACTATACTGCAATTATTTGCATTTAAAAATCATTGGTTTGGTTGGTTTTGGGGTTTTTTTTCCCTTTCTTGCTGCTTAACCTTTGCTTCAGAACACAGCTTTTTCTGTTTGGTATCAATCATTACCACCAGCAGCTGTTCTGACACCACAGAATCTGCCATCAGCAGAGGATGAAGGGAAAAAAAAGTCAAATCAACTATTAAAAGCCCAATTTTCACATGCATCAAATTCCTTTCATAAACTTGTCAGGGACTGGCTTTGAAGACTTCACGGTGATTCCAGGGTGTATTTCCTGCTCTGCTTACACTCGCCTGTGACATGCAGCAGGGAAGCGTGGGTGAGCAGGAATGTGTCTCTGTAACTTCTTGTTAAGCAGTCGTGTTTACTTCTGAAAGATGCAAGCTGGCAGAAAGCTGTGGATTTGTAAAATACTCCTAAGGATGACTTCTGCTGTGTATTTTAACAAAACCACAGCAGTTACAAGCACCTAATAACACGTCACATTATCTCATAGTGAAGTAGAAGATGTCTTTCTTACCAGATGCAATATCATCAAACATGGCTGGTTCTGGTGTCTTAACCCCCACTAAGATTTAACTCTCACTGCCTCACCCTCAGCTTTCAGTTACTTGTAGCCCATTTGACTCTGAGCTGGTTTGAGGCTCTGGATTATGCTTTTCCATGTATCACCAGTGCTAACTTTAGGGAAACATGAAGTAGGTGATGATCTAGCAGAGATTCACAGAACCTTAAAGGTTGGAAGGGACCTCCAGAGATGATCAAGTCCAACTTCTCTGCCAAGGCAGGATCACCCAGGGTAATTCACACAGGAATGCATCCAGGTGGGTTTTGAAAGTCTCCATAGAAGGAGACTCCACAACCTCTTTGGGCAGCCTGTTCCAGTGCTCTGTCACCCTCACTGTAAAGAAGTTTCTCCTCAAATTGAGGTGAAACCTTCCGTGTTCCAGTTTGTATCCATTGATCCTTGTCTTATTGCTGTGGAAAGAGATTGCCCCCCTCCATTTGACCCCCACCCCTCAGATATTTGTACACATTGATAAGATCTCCTCTCAGTCTTCTCTTCTTCAGACTAAACAGCCCCAGGTTTCCCAAAATCTGGAGCAAGCAGCTAGGCCACACTTGGAAGCATTCATCACTCACCAGTGACAATGACTGCTTCCTAAATTGTCACAGGGATATTGTGATTATTTCTTAATAATGAGAAATCAGGAAATGGGCAGGAAGGGATGCAAAAAGTGCTTCTGCTTAACAGGAGAGGGAAAGACTGAAGCCAGGGCTCTCCTGTAGCTGTCACTAATGTCTTTGAACAGTGCTGTGGAGGTTTCTTTGCATAAACCTGATGTGTAAAGTGCTTTGCAGGTAGCTCTGCTGCCACACAGAATGTTCCCCTTTTGGGAATAGCTCCTGTCACCTGTGACAAAGGAGGTCATTAACTCCTTCTATCTGTTTTGCTATGTTTTCCATAAAACCTCGTTAGAGTTCTGACTATGGAAAGTAAAACTAGTGATGGAAACCCTTGGAAATAGACACAGGCAGCTACCATTCCTCCCCTTTAACTCTCACTGGGGAGCCTGACAAAACATCTTGACAGAATCCAAAGAATGTAACTTTGTATTTGTATGCTCGAGGAAATGGCAATGCTGCAAGGTTCAAAATGTTCCTGAATCAACTGATACGTACACCACCGGTGCAACTGAAGCAAAAAAGCTGAGTAAACTTAATTGTTGCTTCATAAACAGATATTAAATACTAACAGGAACAAGTCTGTCCAGGGGCTAAAAACTAGCATCAACAGTTGAAATGTTCCCTGAAGTCGCCAGTCAGTTACTGAAAATCAATGAAATCACGAGAAAGCAAATCACTTAAATGCTTCTAGCAGTTCCTAATTATCAAAATGCTGTTTTGTTTTGTTTTTTTTTTAAAGTGGCCTGTATTAAATAAAAAGTGGCCATCAGAAAACACATGCAGAAGGAGGGGACGAATGCTCCGCACGTCAGTAAGAGTTTCGGCTGCCGGAACTATTTCCTGTTGGAAGTTCTGCGTGGCAAAGCAGTGCATCTATTTTTTAAAAATAGCAACATGAAATTATGATAAATATCTCGGTGGCTGCTCTTCAGAATGAAACTATTTATAGCCAGGAAGGAAGGGATCAGATATGGCATCGTCACAAACACAGGGAGTTCCTGATCGCCTGGCTCCCATAGAGCTGCCTCCAGCAAGCCTCAGGTCTGACAGGAGCATATGGGCTCCATGTGGGCTGCTCTCAAAGCAAGGTGGTTTCCTGGGCTCTCTGCTTGTGTTCCTGGGGACTCAGACTGGGATACTTCTTCAAAATCTTTCTGGCGGAGGCCTAGCCTCATTCCCCTCATGAGACAGTAAGGGCAAAAATCTGTGGAAGAGATCATATGGGAGAAATTCCTCCCCAAGTTAATCTTCCTGATTTGCAGGTGAATGCTGTTGGAAGAGGGCATGTGCTGGCCCTTGGTGTGTTTTGTGAGAAACAGGCATTACAAACTGCTGCTCTTTTGTGTCCAGCCCAAAGCTAAAATCTAGTCCTTTCCCTGGCATGCCTATCAGGGAAAACAACCTCTCTAACCATTTCAGCCCTCATGAAGGCAAGCATAGAATCACCAAAGCTAAAATCTAGTCCTTGGCATGCCTATCAGGGAAAACAACTTCTCTGACCATTTCAGCCCTGATGAAGGCAAGCGTAGAATCACCAAAGCTAAAATCTAGTCCTTGGCATGCCTATCAGGGAAAACAACCTCTCTGACCATTTCAGCCCTGATGAAGGCAAGCATAGAATCACCAAAGCTAAACTCTAGTCCTTTCCCTGGCATGCCTTTCAGGGAAAACAACCTCTCTAACCATTTCAGCCCTGATGAAGGCAAACATAGAATCACAGAATGGTTTAGGTTGGAAGGGACCTCAAAGCTCATCCAGTTCCAATCCCCTGCCATAGGCAGGGACACCTCCCACTAGCTCTCAGATAAGGAAATTTCACATATATGCAGATTGTTGGGAGTCTAGATAAATACTGGGCCTAGTCAACACTTTCATCCTCAGCTTTATGATGCTTATAATATGAATACTATAATTACAGGAGGGACAGGTGGCAAGACCTATTATTAAGGTTGGCTGACACTTCCCATAGCTGAGCAGGCCAGCTGCTGAGCTCTGATCATCCACCCCAGCAACCAGAAGGGTATGAAGCCTGACCAAACTGAGGAGTACTGGCCACTTCATCCCAGGAGTGGACCTGTGAGGTGGTGATGTGCACTTGACTGCTGAATGCCCAGCTTCTAGGTTCCCCCCCCCCCCATTCTGTCTTCATCTTGCTTCAGCTCCTTGCTGTTATGCAATGTTATGTAAACAAAATGTGAGTGAATTCAGAGTTTTCATCCTCTAGGCTAAGCGGTGGTGTTATGGTAAGAATCCAGGGTGAGCTGAGCTGCTTGCTTGTGCTGTTTTCTTTACTGTTTAAAGGAGGCTGAAGTAAATGTGAATTCCAAGTTACAAAAAACATACCTGCCCCTCCACCCCACACTGTACCTCCAGTAGTAGGTGAGCAGCCATAGGCAAATGGTAGGCTCTATTCACGTCAGTTGCTCTTGTTGATGTTGCCATGAGGACAAACTCGTGTCAGGTCACAGCGTTAGCCCACATTAATCCCTTTAGTCCATGCCTGCCTCTCACAATCACACAAACATGCAAACACTGACATAGCTTCATCTTCAAATCCTTCCTCAAATGTTCCTTGCAATGGTGCCTACCAAAAATTCAACAACAGCTGAGCTGCTGGTGAGCTGAGATCAGAGTTTATCTCGCTGAACTGTGCTGCTTTCTTGAACTCCCCTGGCACCATTGCCAGTTGTTTCTGGTCTTTGGCTTAGATGATAAGTTATCTCTCATGTGCATCATCTTTTTTCTCTCTTTGCTTGGTGTCTGGCACAATAAAATTCTTGTCTGCAAGTGGAGCTCCTATGTGCTTGTAATAATAATAATAATAATCAAGACAATCATCTGGGAATGAATGAAGAGCATGCAATAAATGGAAGGGATTCAAGTTGTTTACAGAAAGGATCTGTTTTCCAAGAACCTTCATGTCATTTGCTTTAGCAACTGGAAAGCAGGAGTTGAAGGAAGAGAGATGAGATTTAAAGCACTTAAGTTATTCCCTGGAGCAGTATGATTTATTCATGTCTTTGTCATAGAATGCTTTTGAAATGCAATGCCAAATAACTTGTACCTGCCTTTTTTCCCTGGTAGCCATTAATACTGCATTTCTCATTTTGGGGAGTCCTGACTCCTGCAAACCTCCTGAGCCCATCTGCTTTAAACACAGGATAGGTGGTGCCTCAAGTCAGAAGCTATGCTTTGACCCTTGACAGCACTCATGTAACAGTTTGAGACCTGTTGTCTCAAACTGATCACTCAAAATTAACAGAATTAATGAAATTCATGCTTATTTTTCTCTCACTAGGAGAGGGCCCCTCCAGGTGGCTCAATACTCTAATTCCCAGAGCTGCTGTGAAGATACCTCTGGAACTGTTCCCATATTGCTTTGAGGACCACTTTCAATGCATTGGTTTTCTCTTCAGAGGGAAAATATTCAGTGGTGTTCAGCATGTGGCCCCAAGCACCGCACAATGAAGAAAGAGCCAGGATTTTGCTGTCTGTCTTTTACACAGTAAAATGAGCTCATGGTCTAAACCCAGCATTCCAGCACCCTCTGGGAGAGGTCATTCTGTGCAGCCACAGAGCTCAGGGGCTGGCCAAGCCATCAGCCTTTAGCCACAAGAGAACTTGCTGGACCAGGTTCTGCTTTTCAACACACTTTTGCTGCTCCAGTGTTTGTTCTAGACAAGTGTAGAAAAATACATCGAAGTCCACTGAGCTATTCTGGAAAAAACAACCCAAAACCAAACCCAAACAAACAACAACAAACCACCACCACCAAAAATCCCAGCACCAAGAAAAATCCTTAAACTGCTCCTCATTTATTTTTAAAAAATACTGTTATTTTGTTTTGCAGATTTCCCCAAATTTGCTGTAGTTTATTTTTAATATTAAAAAAAAAAGGTGGGGGGAGGAAGGGGGAAAGGAGAGGGGGAAAAAAAAAAAGTGAAGTCACACAAACAACTTCTTTTACAAAGAAAACAAAGTCTCCCAGTTAATTCATTGCACTGGGTGTGACCCACTATATATTTACAGTTCCCTGACTAGTTTTTGTGGCTGTGTGTGAGGAATTTGTCACAGGATGTGATGGGAGCAGCATTTCTTGAAAATAATGCTTGAACCTTCTAAACACCAATCCAGCTCGAGGGCTGGTGTGGGGAAATATTTGCATACTCTGATGAGGGAAATCAAGTTTATTCTAGTATTAAAGGACAAGAGGAAAATGTTGTTTGCATTGACTTCAGATATGAAGAAGTCTGTATTAATAACATGAACCTGAAAAGCAGGAAGAGTATCTTCAGGAGCCAGGAAATTGCACAGTGAAGCTCTTGCTGCTCTGGTCTGGCACAGTGAGATTAATAATAAACAAAAAAGTAGGTTTGTATTAAAGATGTTTATCACAGGCCAAATAAGTCCAAGCCCAGAGTTTTGCCAAGAAGGGCCTAACACTGATTTAAAGATCGTAAGAAAAGAGCAGGGCTAACATCTCGAGTGGCAGCTTTTAGCCATCTTGAAGATTCACAGATTGCATCAGGTTGGAAGGGACCTTCAAAAGGCATCTTGTCCAAGCCCCATGCAGTCAGCAGGGGCACCTCCAGCCACAGCAAGTCTCATCTTGAATGCCTCCTGGAATGGGTCCTCAACCACTTCCCTGGGCAAACAGAGTACTTTTACAATCTCATTATGAAGAACTTCCTCCTAATGTCCAACCGAAATCTCCCCTGCTCCAGTTTCAGACCATTGCCCCTCATCCTATCACCACAAGCCCTTCTAAACAGTCCTTCCTGTAGCTGTTTCAAATGTTGAAATGTACATAAGGCCTCTCTAAAGCCTTTTCTTCTCCATGCTGAACAGCCCCAACTCTCCCTCTCAGCATGTCTTCCAAACGGAGGTGCTCCAGCCCTCTGATCATCTTTGTAGCTCTTCTCTGGACCCACTCCAGCAGGTCAATGTCTCTCTTGTCTTGGCGATCCCATAGCTGGACACAGTACTCCAGGTGAGGTCTCACCCAGAGTAGAGTGGCAGAATCACCTCTCTCAACCTGCTGGCCACATTTATCTTGATGCAGCCTAGGATAACATTGGCCACCTGGGCTGCCAAGTGTCCATTGTTTGCTCATGTCCAGCTTCTCATCCACCAGTACTCTCAAGTCCTTTTTTCCAGGGCTGCTCTCAATTTCATCATATCCCAGCCTGGACTGATACTGAGCATTGCCCCAGCCCAGGTGCAGGACCTTACACTTTGCCTTATTGAACCTCATGAGATTTTCTTGCTACTGAAGTTATCATAGTTAATTTTCACAGCCTGGGCTAGTCTTGCAGACTCAGCACAGCTTTCCTGTGGCAGCTAAATTCTCTGAGCTTCCCTTGTGGATCCTAGGGGCTACAGGTGCTCTAAAGCTGAACTTCCAGTTCCTCAAGGTGCTAATTCTGCTGAACTGGAAGATAGACAGGAGCTAGAGCCCAGCTTGCAGCACCACTCCCATCACCCCCTGTAGCACAGGAGTCACAAAGTCACTGCTGTTCATCGGAGTGCTACAGAGCACTGCCTAACTGTGGAATTTTCCCCACAGCCTGCCTAGTTGCCTGGGTGTAGACTGACATGAATACTCTTTCATGTTGTCCCTGTCAACTAAGTTCTGCTGCACTCGGGCTCTTCAGCTGCCACACTATGGACTGGGTAACTGCCTCGGGTAATGCACCAAGACTAAAAATCCTAGAATATATTAAAACTGGATATGAAAGCAATTTTGGATTGCTTTCCACATGCCCTAAAGCACTGTACATTCTTTTGGGTTTAATATCCCCTTCAGTGATCGTTTGACCCCAAAATGTCTTTCTCTGCAAGAAGCTGGGGGGGGCTGCTTACCTTGTAACCACTAAGAAATGCAGGTTTATGCTTGATAAAGGTTGTTTATAGCTCTGCTGCTCACATAACAGCTGCAGCAACAGGCAGCATCAGAATCAGAGCTCTTACTTCATCCCCTAATTGGCAAGCTTCTACCTAGGTAAGCCATACTTCTTGAAATATGCTGGATTTTCATGCTTTTCTTGGTTATTTTTGGTGCTCATGTATTAAACTGAGTTGCTAAATGCTTGTAAGAAGTCCTCGGGAGGATACAAAATAGAGTGGCAAAGGCTAATGGGTAAGTCCATAGTGGTGTTTGTCTTGGACTACTTTCCCTGCCCCCAAACCTTCTGTTTTCAATAATTCTTTACATTAGAGTTGTGGAAGAGTGGATCCTACATGTCCTGCTTCCACCAGTGACAGGGCAAGGGAAGGGAAGAAGTGTAAGTGAAATGAGAATGTTTGTTGTCTGAAGGCCTTAGACATAAACACATTCACAAGGGATTTGGATGTAAGTCTGAACTTTGCTTTGTTTCTCCATGTGGTGCCTCTTCCATCTGCTCCTTTATGTCTTTTGGCTATGTGTCCAGACCTACCCAGACCTACTTGTTAGCATGATTTACCCTCTTTTCTTTGTTCTTTCCCCCTTTGATCGATTCCCATGGTTGCATATCTAAAACTGTTTATTCTTTTCCTCCTATTTTTAGTTCATAAACAAACAGCTAAACAAAGATAATAGAAAGAGTCTTCAAAATGCTTACAGTATTTTTTTTTGCTCGGATACCATGTTTTAAATAATCATATTTGGGTCCTAATTTAGCAAGGTTTTGAAAATTTATTGTACATTTATCCCTTCTACACCGGTTCATACTGTATGAACCCAATGTAAACATTCAGTGAGTACAGCAAAATCCCTACCAGCTTCATTTCCATCACGCACAAAGAGCCTCATTAATCCTGTGGGTTTTGCAGAACCAGGAATTTTTCTTGTCTGCAGCAAAACTAAACCAAACAGATTATATTTTACACCAGTGAAGAAAAATGTTACAGGGAGAAGAGCAACTTGGTAGACTGGACCCAGTGGCTGCTGACAGCAGCACTACCATTCAAACTGCACTCCAGCTAAACTCACCCAGTGTTCCACTTCCATACTTTTATTTATTGTTGTCAGCAGCACACTACATTGCATTACACTTCTCATAAGTGAGCTTTGTAAGATTCTTGGAAGAGAAGAACACCAAAACCAAGACTTGACAAAAGGCAGTCACCCAACCTTGATGGGAAGAACAAACATTTCCTGCTTAAGTTCTTCAGCATGAAGCCAGAGGAATTTATTTTTTAGTATCTTGTTCATGTTAATCTTTTCCAAATAGTTAAGCACTGTGGTGCAGCTAGAACAATCTCTTATATTGTAGTGGATCTAATAAAGAATGTGGCTAAAAAAAATCCCAGAAAAGTCTGTAACTAGCCCAAAAGGAGGAAGAAAATAGGACTTCTCCAGCAATGGCAAAATTAATTGGAGTTTCTAGCTTCACAGCTATAGGACCCACTTAGAATCATAGAATCAGTCAGGGTTGGAAGGGACCACAAGGATCAGCCAGTTCCAACCCCTGTGCCATGGGGGGACACCCTACCCTAGAGCAGACTGGACAGAGCCTCAGCCAGCCTGGCTGCAAACACCTCCAGGGAAGTGTCCCCAACCACCTCCTTGGGCAACCCATTCCAGGCCTTCACCACTCTCATGCTAAAGAACTTCCTCATCACATTCAATCTGAATCTCCTTACCTCCAGCTCTGCTCCATACCCCCTAGTCCTGTCACTCCCTGAGAGCCTAAAAAGTCCCTCCCCAGCTTTTTTTTACAGATAATGGGAGGCCTTCCTTTAATAATTTCTAATATAGGGATGGCAGAATTCTAACAGATGTATATTTAACAGGTAAATAATGGAAATCACAACCAACTTTCATCTTTAAGGAAGTGAAAAGCTAAAACTGCACCCATGGTGGACTGAGAGGCTGTCAGCTTTGCTCTCAAAAGATAGGACAAAAAGGATAGAGCTAGTCTAAATTTCAACTTCTTAAATAGGAATATAAAGGAAGGCAACAATGAAACAAACAAGCTCCTTCTCATCTGTTAGGCTATGAAGGCAAAATAGTACTAATAATGAAGACAGAATTGGGAGGGCAGACAAAAGACCGTGCAGCTCCTGAGCTTTTTTCCTTCCACTTGGACGGACAGCATGAGCAGTACAGCAGTGGGCTGAAGAAACTGGGAAGACGTAGCTTACTCCAGCGTGTACACAGTGGTGAGGATGAAAGAGCATCAGTTTGGAAGTCCCCACGGAGGGAAAGAAATGAACGAACTCTTGGAATCTGCTTTCTGGCATCCTTTCTCCCTCTAGTATAAGCAATAAACCGGTTAAAACGTCAGTTTAAACCACATCTTATCCATTAACGTAGTCAGCACAGGGCTCTCACCTAGCTCTGCCCAGCGCTTTGCAGCAGCCTGCCAGAGTCACTGCGCTGGCTCTTGCAGCCGCCTGCATCTCGCACCCCACCCCACGGGCAGGGCCAGTCCGCCTGCAGCCCGCCCTGGGCGCTGCTTTCCCGGCACCTGCCCCGCGGCTTGGCGCACAGGTCAGCCTATGCCAGGCAATCCTGATTTCCCTTCCTCTTTAGGGACCCTCAGTGATCGAGCCTGTCCTGTGACCTCGTAAGGAAAGCCAAGGAGCGCCCGCCCCGTGAGACCCGGTCTGGGGCACTGCTTCCCGGGGCCTGCCCACAAACACAAGGGTGCGGCCAAGGCCTGGGCCTGCCCCCTCGGGTAGCCACAGCCCAGCGAGCTCCATCCTGCCGTCAGCTCCCGCAGCCCCACCGGGGCGCAGCTCTGGCCACAGCCCGGCCCCCGGCGCGGCTTCGGCCCCTCTTGCCGGACCCCTCTTGCCGAATCCCTTTTGCCGGACCCCTCTTGCGGGACCCAGCCTGGCGCCTCTTGCCGGACCCCTCTTGCCGGACCCCTCCTGCGGGGCCCATCCCGGCCCCCGGCGCGGCTTCGTGGCCCCGCCCCGGCGCAGCCCCTCTGGCGGGCTCGCCGGAAGATGGCCGGGCAAGGCGGGAGCTGCGCGGCGGAGCGGAGCGGCGGAGGCCGCGGCGTTGTGGTAAATGCAAAGCGTCGCCCGGCCCGCTCCGGCCGCTGCTCCCCGCGGTGCGTGGTACCCCCGCGTCCCTCTGTGCTAGAGACCCCCGCGATTGCGCAGCCTTGCCGTGCCGGGCGTCGGCGCCGCTCTGCTCCCTGCCCTCTGCCAGCCCCCTGCCAGGCTGCCTCGGCCGGCACTTGGGCAGCCTACCCTCACCGTGCCCCGGCTCCCCTTGCCTCACGCCGCAGCCCTACGAGGACTGCCAGGAACGGTGTCTGGCTCGACCTGAGGGCGGCTGAGGGAAGACAGGTGTCGGGCTCCCCGAGCTGGGGCAGGCAGAGCGGCCGGCCCCCGGGCTTCGGCCGGCTCCCCGGGCTTCGGCCGGCTCCCCGGGCTTCGGCCGGCTCCCCGGGCTTCGGCCGGCTCCCCGGGCTCCTACAATGAAACACGGCCCGGAGCCGTCCTCCTGCGGCTGTTGTGGCCCAGGTTGCTCGAGTAACCGAGGCCAGGATCCCCAGGGGTCCCGACGTGTCTGTCTCGCTCAGAGGCCGCTGAGGATGGGCGGGAGGACTGTTGGGCTGCCCCGTGTGGAGCAAGAGCCCTGCGGTTGGCGGTGTGCCTGCAGTACCTGCCCGCTGAGTAAGTCACCTAATGAAGAGCGAATGTGCTCCTGGTTCTGAGGGACGAACCGGGTTCTCCTGTGAAGCTAACCAGTGCCACTGCCTCGGGTGTGGTCATTTTATTGTGGCATTGAGGTTTTCACCGAGCAACTTATAGCCCAGAGCTGGGGGCTCGGTGCAGGCAGTGATTCCACCCTGTCCGTGCCAGTGTCCTTCCATCCCCCCTCCAAGCTCTGCTGTGTTTGAGCTCTGTCTGAAGCCACTGTGCATCAGCCACCTCTCCTGGCTTCAAGCTGCGTGAGGGTTTTGAGTTGGAGATTAGAAGAAACTTCTTCCTTGAAAGGGTTCTCAGCTGGCTGCCCAGGGAGGTGGTTGCATCCCAGTCCCTGGAGGTGGTGAAAAGACAGAGATGTGCTGCTGAGGGACATGGTTTAGCCCCAGCCTTGGCAGAGTTAGAGAATGGTTGGGCTCGATAATCTGAAAGGTCTTTCCCAACCAACCCGTTTCTGTGATCCTGTGACATTTCTGAAGTGGGTGACTATTTATCACCAAAGCAACATGAGGCTGTTGCAGAGGAGATGAATGCTGTTAGCCACATTCTACAGTACCAGTTTAATTTCTTCCACTTGCTGCACACAAATGTGTGCATGCACTCCCCAGCCTCCCTCAAACCCCACCAAAAGCAAGGCCAGCCTGGTAGGATTTAGGCTTACAGAAGCTGCACTTTGCTTGATGCTCACTTCCATATTTTATAGCAAAGCAGAATCCAGGTCGTTGCCTCGAAGCAAAGACTGTGCTCAAATCTCACTGTACCCCACTTCACCAGACAACAAAACTGCCAATGTTCTTCCAAAGAAATCAGTCTCCGGCTTCTCTCTGAGTCCTCAGGGGAATGCTTTTGTGTATTGCCATGTATTTATATTCCTTTGTGTATACATTCACATCAACCTTCTAAAGACATACTGCAGAGTTGCTGGTGGGCTGCGTGAACATGCCAAGCCTGAACCTTAGAAGTAGACTTTTCTTTCACTGTATGTCTCTTTTTTTTTTTTCCATGCTTCTGTACCAATATGTTTTGTATATATATTTTTACCCACTTGAATACTACTTTTATTGAAGCAAGCACAACTTTTTCCTTCAGATTCTCAAGGGCTAAAGGCAGAATTAAGTAGAAGTTGAGGCAGTGCAGAGGAGGGCAAGAAAGCCAGGAAAGGTCTTGGAGAAAAAATCTGGTGAAGAGTGGCTGAGAGAGCTGAGGATGTTTAGTGTGAAACATCTGAGGGGAGGCAGAGGGGAGACCTCTTGGCTCTCTACAACTCCCTGAAAGGAGGTTGTGGAGAGGTTGGTGCTGGTCTGTTCTCACAGGTAAATAGTGATAGGACAAGAGGGAATGGCCTCAAGCTGTGACTGGCTGAGCTTAGACTGGACATTAAGAAACATTTTTTTTCCCAGCAAGATTGGTCAGGCATTGGATTGTGCTGCCCAGGGAGGTGGTGGAGTCACCAACCCTGTGTGTGTGTGTGAAAAGGTTGTTTGGATGTGATGCTTGGGGATATGGTTTCAGGATGAGCTTTGTAGAGTAGGGATATCGGCTGGACTTGATGACCCTGAGGGTCTTTTCCAAGCTGAACGTTACTGTGATTCTGTGATGTGGATTATTTTTTTGATTTGGAATACTTATAAAAAGGTGCAGTTACTTTGAAACTGTCCCAGTGCAGATCGCTGTGAATAGCATTAGGGTAAATGGGGATTTCCAGGCCTTTATTTTTTGGGAAGTGCCTGTTCAAAAGAAAGGAGAATGTAAAATAGGCTTTATTGTATTATAGTGATGAGTAATCATAGAATCATAGAATGGTTTAGGTTGGAAGGGAGCCCAAAGCTCATCCAGTTCCACCCCCTGTCATAGACAGGGACACCTCCCACTAGAACAGGTCACTCAAGGCCCCATCCAACCTGGCCTCGAACACCTCCAGGGAGGGAGCAGCCACAACCTCCCTGGGCAACCTGTGCCAGTGTCTCACCACCCTCACTGTAAATGACTTCCTCCTAATACCCAGTTTAAATCTCCCCTCCGCCAGTTTAAACCCATTCCTCCTTGTCCTGTCATTGCAAGACCTTTTCAACAATCCACCCCCAGCCTTCCTGTAGGCCCCTTTCAGATACTGGAAGGCTACTCTAAGGTCTCCTGGAAGCCTTCTCTTCTCCAGGCTGCAAGGCCCCAACTCTCTCAGCCTGTCCTCACAGCATAGCTGCTGCAGCCCTCTGGTCATCTTGGTGGCCTTCTCTGGACTTGCTCCAACTTGTCCATGTCCTGCTTGTGGTGGGTGCTCCAGAACTGCAGACAGTGCTGCAGGTGGAGTCTGATGAGAGCAGAGTATCCTTTATCATCCGATGCCAGTGAGCACTTGCAAGGGAGAACTTTTCTGTTATTGCAAAGCAATGCAGTTTACGTTCTTACATTTGAGAGCAGCAGAAGGATAGAGAATAGAATCAACATCCCATCCTGATCCTCTTTCATGAAGGGCTTATTGTAACCCAAGAAAAGCCACTGGTCCATTGTGAAGCAGCTTCCATCTGTTTGGTTTGATCTTTTGCATCACACCAGGAACATGCAACGTGAGGAGAATGCCTAAGCAAGCAGTCCTGAGAAGGCTTCTTAGTGGGTGGTTGTAGTGCAATTTAAAGCACTCTCTGAAACGGTTTCATTTGCTGTTACTTTTGAAGGAAACCATGCCAGACAGTTCACTGCTACAGAATGTTTTCAAAGTGTCAGCCAGCCCCATGCACTGAAAAGGAAGATGGGAAAATGAGCTTCCCAGGCCTTCTGCAGCAATGCTTTTGGAGCAAGATTTGCCTCTAATTAAAAACCTTGCCAAGGAGGTTATTTATAATCTCCTGTTTCTATGGAAATGAAGGACATCACTCAGTAACTCTTACTTCTTTTGTGTAGTTTCAAGGCTTGTGTGAGGGGGGAAAGCTTTCACTGAGTCCAGGAATCTCCAGGTCATGCATTTTATGGGCAGATGTTCAGTAGTAGCCACCGGCAAATATAAATATATGTATTTTTTTATACAGCAACTGTTGGGCAGAGTTAAGAAAGCAAGAGAGTTGAGGTGTCTGTAGCTGTCAATGAATATGCAACAAACCCTGAACCAACCCAAAATCCACAAGGCATGAGACTGACTGCTTCAGTCCAGCATAAGGCAGTACTGTGCCTAAGTTAAAGTCAATGTGTAGGAACACCTCAATGCCAAATGCATTGTGTGAGCCTGGGTATTTTTGTGATGTGGTTTGTTGTTGTTCTACTACATGAAGTTGTAAGCAGAGCTTGGCTTCTCTGATGGTCCTTTGAAGGTAGAAATACCATTAGGACATGCACTTTGCAAAGGCAAATGTCTCACCTTCTATTCAAGTTTCACATGGCCAAGCTGTAGAAAGAATCATAGAATTGTTTGGGTTGGAAAAGACCTCTAAGTTCAGCAAATTCAGCCATCAACCTAACACCACCATGGCCATTAAACCATCCCCTGAAGTGCCATGTCCACATGTTTCTTCTCAGAATCACAGAAACATCCAGGTTGGTAAAGACCCTCAGGATCACCAAGTCCAACCTTCTGGAACACCTCCAGGGATGGTGACTCCACTACCTCCCTGGGTGGCCTGTTCCAGTGACTGACCACCCTTGCAACAAACAGTTTCTAATATCCACTCTAAACCTCTCCTAGTGCAGCTACAGGCCATCTCTTCTTGTCCTATCACTTGTTGCTAGGGAGAAGGGACCAACCCCCACCTCACTCCAGGTTTCTTTCAGGGAGTTGTAGAAAGTATTAAGGTCTCCCCTCAGCCTCTTCTCCAGACTAAACAGACAATACGGGACTTGAATGCCATTCTAAAGAAAACCTTTTAGGTTTCATTTTTTGTCTTGAACCAATATTGAAGTGAAGCTTTGGGGTGATTCTATAACACCTTGAGAACCTGCTGGTCTTGTCCTTCATAAGGGATTGTAAAAACAGTTGGCTTGGACTTTGCTGAGTCCTTGTGCTGATGACTTTGCAGCTTCGTAGCTTCCTGAAGCCTTTGCCTGCTGGCTGATTTTTGCCCTACTTAATCCTTACTGCCATTGTATGCCACAGGGTCTCCTAGTTCATAGAATCTTAGAATCATATAATCAGCCAGGTTGGAAGAGACCTCCAAGTTCATCTAGTCCAACTTGTGGTATTTTAGTGCTTAGGAAACTGACATATGTGAAATCTGTATTTTTTAATGTAAAAGTGTGGATTGACAGAGTAGCTGATAGTGAGGTGAGAAGTGAACACTTATCTGTGATGACTTTTCTAGAGTAAGAACCTCACCTTCAGCAAGAGGTGCAGTCTTCCTCTAATTTGTATAGATCACCCACAAACCGCATCATTTATTAGAAAGGAATAGAATAGAATAGAATAGAACAGAATAGAATAAGCCAGGTTGGAAGATATCTCCAAGGTCATCCAGTCCAAACTATCACCCAGCCCTATCCAGTGGCTCCATCCAGGCTTTTCTTGAACACCTCCAGGGATGGGGACTCTACCACCTCTCTGGGCAGCCCATTCCAATGCCAATCACTCTCTCTGTGGAGAACTTCCTCCTAACACTCAGCCTTTACCTCCCCTGGCACAACTTGAACTGGGGAGCCCAGAACTGGATGCAATACTCCACATGTCGTCTCACCAGGGCAGAGCAGAGCAAGGGAGAACCTCCATTGACAAGGAGAGACTTAATGCAGCCCAGGACACCATTGCTGTCCTGTTGATACCTTATTGTCCACCAGGACTCCAAGGAGCTGCTTTCCAGTAGGTGAAATAATTACTGGGAAAAACGAAACAGTAAAGTAGAACTGGAAGAGGATGTCATGGGATTAATTCAGCCAACAGAGAGTACTACAGCACTGATCTCCTATCAGTTACAAGTTGTCAAACACCATGAAGTGTTCTTAACAGCGCTGTTTGATATGCAGATTTCAGACAACTGGCCTGGATACAGTCTGGATTTGTTCACTTATCCACAGCACTACTATGGAGATCTGGAATATGTGCTCATACCTCATGGCATCATTGTTGACAGGTATGTGCAGCTTGAATGTGGCTAAATCCATTCTTGGGTCAGTCTGATTCCTTTTCATCCACAGGCAGTGTGGATGTAACGTTTTGTCCTAAAGTGGCACATTAGCAATCCTGAAAATGCTTTTATTTACTTAATTTGGGAAGGAAACAAATGCTTGAGGGTTAGGAAATGCCAGGCTCGTAGTTGCCTTTGCAACTGGTTGGTCTAATTTATTTCAGCTAATCGCTGATTTGGGCATTGATTTATTTCACCTAATTGCCCATTTGGGCATTGATAAGGTTTCCATAGAGAAAAAAGAAGAGTGGGATCAGGTAATGAAATTGGCATTGGAATGTAAATTTCGAGAGAGCTGAAGTGAAGGTGAAAGGGCCAGTAGAAAGCTTTGGATACAGTAATACTTGAAAGTTCCACTTGCTTTCTAACCATCCTGTGTTTTTGATACAAAAAGAAATTAAAAACTAAGTACAGTAATGTATGACTTTGGCAGCTGTCTCGTACAAATCATTAGTCCCAGTTAACCTCCTGGTTCCCACCTGCACTGTTGACTTCTGCCACTGATCACAAATGTGCAGGTTTGGGTGTTACCTGACCTCCCCCACCCCTAGCTAGGAATTCACCAGACTAACTCAGCCAGCTGGAAGTCAAGGAGTGAAGCTGTATTTATAGCTTGACACCATTTACAAGCATATATATATATATATATATACACACACAATATATACAGATATTTACAACTACATACAGTAAAACTAATACAGAGTGGACATGCTGGAGCGTGTCTGGAGAAGGGCCACGAGGATGCTCAGAGGGCTGCAGCACCTCTGCTGTGAGGACAGACTGAAAGAGTTTGGGCTGTGCAGTCTGGAGGAGAGGAGGCTCCCAGGTGACCTTCTTGTGTCCTTCCAGTATCTGAAGGAGGCTACAGAAAAGCTGTGGAGGGACTTTTTAGGCTGTCAGGTAGTGACAGGACTAGGGGGAAAGGAGCAAAGCTGGAGGTGGGGAGATTCAGACTGGATGTGAGGAGGAAGTTCTTCACCATGAGAGTAGTGAGGCCCTGGAAGGGGTTGTTCAGGGGAGTGGTTGTGGCCCCATCCCTGGAGGTGTTTGCAGCCAGGCTGTGTGAGGCTGTGGGCAGCCTGATCTAGGGTAGGGTGTGCCTGGGCATGGCAGGGGGGTTGAAACTGGCTGATCCTTGTGGTCCCTTCCAACCCTGACTGATTCTATGATTCTATGAAAACCCCTCTCTGCCAGCAGAGTCACCCAGGAGGGCTTTCAAACCACCTTCCCTCCTTCCTCCTTCTTTCCAACCCCTCTCCCTTATCTCAGGATCCCACTTATGTGGAGGGTGAGCTGCTAAAGGTCAGAAAGAGGTGTTAGAAGAAGAATGATTAGTTCAGGTTACACAGGTTCAGGCAGAGACTGACTATCTTTGTTACTGTTTCTTGTTTATATCTCTAAGTAAAAAATAAGGGGTAAGTGTAGACATCACCATTATTTTCTTTTCACAGCCACTGAACTAATTTCTCCCATTAAAATATTCCAACTAGTCTCAAACCAGGACAACCAAAAAGTGTATCAGGAACTCTTTGCCCAGATGCTAGGTTTGTTGGGAGAGCTTGATCATTCCTCATTTCTTACCTTGTGTCCTTACCACTGGCATTTGGTGGTGCTTTGGCATGATTTGTGGCAGGCCAGCTCAGTGGCCACAGAATCATAGAATCATAGAATGGTTTGGGATGAAAGTGACCTCCAAAGGTCATCCAGTCCAACCCCCCTACAGTCTGCAGGGACATCCTCCACTAGATCAGATTGCTCAAAGCCTTGTCAAGTCTCACCTTGAATATCCTCAGGAACAGGACCTCAGCTGCCTCCCTGGGCAACATGATCCAGTGTTCCACCACCCTCATGGTGCAGAACTTGTTCCTAACATCCAATCTAAGTCTTCTCTTGACTAATTTCATACCACTGCCCCTTGTCCTATCATGCTGAGTTCCTTCTTTGACATGATTCTAAAACCCTTATCAAAACGTTACGAAATGGAATTGGTAATTTTCAACAGTGTATTAGGTGGGAATACCTGAGTGGAACTTCATGGGATACTCTTGGAGTTATTTTATCCTTTTTAATTTTTTTTTTATTTTTTTGTTTTCCCCCCAGGACAGAACGATTGGCCAAAGATATTGTGCAAGATATTGGAGACAATGACATTGTGGTTCTGTGTGTCCTCAAAGGTGGCTACAAGTTCTGTGCTGACCTTGTGGAGCACATAAAAAATCTCAGCAGGAATTCAGAAAGGTTCATCTCCATGAAAGTCGAGTTTGTTAGACTGAAAAGTTACCACGTAAGTCAGCAGCTTATTTATGTGGAATCTAGTTGTATGTTTGTAATAAATCATGGATTTTTATAAGTGGAATCCCCCCCCAAGTGATAAGAAAAACAGTGTGAAGAGTATTTTTGTTTGCCAAACCTGTGAGGTTTTCCTTCATAATATTTGCTCATGTCTCTTTATACATTATGGACAGTGTGAATGAGGATAGGAGGCATCCTCGAGCCGCTATTTTTTTCCCCAATTTATTCTGTCTTCACTTTTGGACAGAAAATTATTTAAGGTTTCATCATGGAAATGCCAGAATGTTCTCAAAATCCTTAACAGTTCTGTCAAGTTCATTTTGTGCTTCTTCGTATTCCACCTTCACATAGTTTGGCATAAGTGTGAGATGACAGAGTAGAATAGAATAGGAATAGAATAGAAATAGGAATAGAATAGAAATAGGAATAGAATAGAAATAGGAATAGAATAGAAATAG
>VWZI01004550.1:459038-483984 GCA_013396835.1 Psilopogon haemacephalus | reverse complement strand
CAGGTTGGAAGAGACCTCCAAGCTCATCCAGTCCAACCTAGCACCCAGCCCTAGCCAATGGCACTAAGTGCTCCATCCAGGCTTTGCTTGAATACCTCCAGGGACAGCAACTCCACCACCTCCCTGGGCCCATTCCAATGCCAATCACTCTCTCTGTGAAGAGCTTCTTCCTAACATCCTGCCTATATCTCCCCCTGGCACAACTTGAGTCTGTGTCCCCTTGTTCTGTTGCTGGTTTCCTGGGAGCAGAGCCCAACCCCACCTGGCTACAACCTCCCTTCAGGTAGTTGTAGACAGCAAATCTATGTCTTATGGTAAACACTTAATGGTAAGCAGATAAAATACTTTCCACTCCATACCATGCAGTTAACTCAGTGGTAATATACACCACTAGTTAATGAGAGTGGTTAATGAGAACATGAGGGAAACCACTGAACCAAACCCAGCATTGATCAATACTTCCAGTTAGCTGCAGAGGAAACGGTGACATAATTTGATGCAGTGAGGCAATGCCAGAGAGCTGAGTGCCCTTCTTTAGAATGCATGACTACAATTTCTGTTTCCATAAGCTCTACATTCCCATTCCACCTCATAGAAATTCTCCCATAGAAAGGGAGATTTTCTGGAAGTAAGTTGTTCTAGAAATGTCTGAGGAAGTACACTAAATAAATGCAGTGATAATGCAGTTTCTCTCTAGGCACAAATGCAGTCCAGGATTTCCCACACCCACTCCATGTCCTTTCCACAGACAGGAGTTGGTTTGTTGGCATTTTGCTCTGAACCCAGTGACCATGAACATTTCCTAACTTTGACAAATCCAGTCTGAAGTTTTTTTTCCAGTGTGGAAGAGAAGGGCATGAGAGCCTTTTGTAGCCATTTGGTTATGATTTGCTCTTGGGACTTCTCTTCCAAGAATTAAGCAGGTCTATGAAGGACATGTGCAATACTAACATTATTCAGTTCCTAGCTAATGAGAAGAATTGCAGAACTAAATAATAAAATAAAATATCATATGTCTCACATAAGGGCACATGGAAATTATGGTTTGTTTGGGTATTTTTATATATTACCTCAATAATTCTGCATGGTAAGTTGGGTTTTATTTTGCACTTGGCATATAGGAAATGCACATGCCTTTCCTCTTGGCTGATCTCCTCACAGAGTCACAGAATGTTAGGGGTTGGAATGGAGCTATGAAGATCAGCCAATCCAACTCCCTGCCAGAGCAGGATCACCTAAAATAGGTCACACAGGAATGCATCCAGGCAGGTTTTGAAAGCCTTCAGAGGAGCCTTCACAACCTCTCTGGGCAGCCTGCTCCAGGGCTCTGTCACCCTCACAGCAAAAAGGTTTTTCCTTACGTTCACGTGGAAACTCCTCTGCTCCAGCTTACACCCATTGCCCCTTGTCCTATCATTGGACATCACTTATCAGAGCCTGACTCTGTCCTTATGACATTGCCCTTCACATCTTTAGAAACATGAATGAAGTCACCCTTCAGTCCCCTCCAAGCTAATGAGACCCAGCTCCCTCAGCCTTTCCTATGAAGATACTGTGGTTCTAAATTATTTTTCCCTTGGTGACAAATCAATTCTTATTAGCCATACTAACCCATAAGCAATGCGTGGCAGGAGACATGTCCTCTGAGAGTGTGGAGATCTTCACATGATTGCTTAGGAAATAAAAGAAAAGCAGCTTCTATGGAGCTGAAGTGGCAGTACACATTTGGTTATGCCGGGATGCAGTTGTCAGGACTAAGTCTTAGATGACCTCAGCATTCAGTGGGTGTGCATATTTTGGATCTTAGCCTCATGCTTTAGCAGGAAGGTTGTGCCTTCCCTAGAACTAGGTGTGTGGTGGTTTAGCAGTTACTATCTCCCCACACTTTGAAATGACCCAGGCTAGGACTCAGTTGGCTGGAAGTTAAGGAACGAAGCTTTATATTTACAGCAATGCTCAATCTGCAAGCAGATATTTACAATGTATAACAGATATTTATAGATTTATACAGTGAAAAGGTAATACAGAAACACCACAGCCCTCCCAGAGATCAAAATCCCTAAGAGGGGTCACCAACCACCCCTACCACCTTTCCCCCCTTCCCCAATCTTATCTCACCATCTATTTCATGCAGCAGATAGGCAAGGGTAGATGGGCCAGGGGTTAGCAGTAGGAAAATAAGTTAGTGGAATTATTCAGAATCAGCTACAAAAGGCAGGAAGAAAAGAGCCATGCAAGAGCAGCCACAGCCCCAGAGCAGTCTGACTTATCTGTATTTGGGTTACAACTCTTAAAACAAATTTTTTTTCTTTCTCAGTAGAGCTCTGAGGGAAGTAGCATCATCTGTGTTTTCCTTTCAGCCTATAGTCTAATTTCTCATTCAAATCCTCCAATTAGTTTAAACCAGCACAAGATGTCATTAATTTAGAGCCTGAAGCTGTGCTTCACTTAATGCTTGGTACAGTTACACTCTTCCTGGTCTTCAGAAGCTGACTGACACCGCAGCATAAATTTGAAGTATCTTTAATACAGGTGGAGTCATCCCATGAGATACAGGACAAGGTGATGCTGATCAGAGCACCTGTGCCACTGCCTGCCATCCTTCACCCTTCACCCTTGGAGTTACTGATGTGGCCTGTCCCACTGCCATCCTTCATCCTTCACCCTTGGAGTTACTGATGTGGCCTGTCCCACTGCAGGCTTTATGGAATGTGCCCTTGTCCACACAACCATGGGCAGAACACTTGAGGAACTTGCTGTTACTAGTTTAAGTGACTCTTTACCCCAGCCATGTATGAGACTCCCAAATCCCCACCTCAGTTCACCCTGTGATAACTTACTTCTCACAGTCTATTACACTTTAACCAGGGGCAAATCATTACAATTTTAGAGGTGAGACTCTACATCAAGCTTTGGAGCATCACCACTTCTACTGCTTTGCTTCCCTTTGCCTTTGCTGTTCCACTTCCTAATAGTACTTAATACTTCTCTGTTTTTTTATCTCTTTTTCATTTAATTGACACTGTTCTTCTCACATTATTTATTCTGCTTTCTTTTGCTAACTGTTCTCTTGTTTCTCTCTTAAAGGCAGTCCTGCTGCTCTCAATACGCTTCCTTCAGCTATGTCTCCCTTTACTCCTCCAGCTGTTTAAATCCAACAACTAATTTCAGCCCAGGCTCGTGGGGTTTTTGAATTGTCTCATTCCAACTTCGGTGCTGAAAGGTCAGTTGGTATTTAGAGGTTGCAATTTACAGAGGGGTTTCTTGGGTTTAATCGTGTAGCAAAAATGGACTCTTGTGTGACTGTGACCCCAAGTCAGATCTTGGCGTCAGCGAAAGGACATCTTAACTGCCAAGTGCCAGTGGAGAATGTTGTACTTTGATGTCTGGCATGGGGATGTGATTACAGCAAAGGAGATTGCAAGTATGACCAGCTTTACATGGCCCTTTGCTTTTTCCAGCCTGTCATCATATTCCAGAATTTAGAGACTCAATTAGCATGTTGTGATCTGCTTTCATATTAAGGAGCTGAAAGTTGGGCAGGTAACTGCTTTTTTTAGACTTCTTCATACAAATGAAGTGAGTTTGTTTGTGTTTGGGGTTTTTTGGGTTTTATTTAAGCATAGTACATTTAGATTCCCTGGATGTTATCTCTGGCTGCTTTTACTTCCATAATCAGGTTGGGTTTATCTGGTTTGCAAAGTACTGACAGACGTGCCTAAGCCTGGACATTTTACTGGGAAGCTTTTCTGTGTTTTACAAGTGGTGTACAGCCCAGAAAGCCAACCACAGCCAAGAAGCCAAGCAGAGCCTGGGCTGCATCAGAAGTGTGGCCAGCAGGGCCAGGGAGGTGATTCTCCCCCTCTACTATGCCCTGGTGAAACCCCACCTGGAGAATTGCATCCAGTTTTAGAGTCCCTATTACAAGAGGGATGTGGTCAAGCTGGAGCATGTCCAGAGAAGGGCCACGAGGATGCTCAGAGGGTTACAGCACCTCTGCTATGAGCACAGACTGAAAGAGTTGGGGCTGTGCAGTCTGGAGGAGAGGAGGCTCCCAGGTGACCTTCTTGTGGCCTCCCAGTATCTGAAGGGGGCCTACAGAAAAGCTGTGGAGGGACTTTTTAGGCTGTCAGGTAGTGACAGGACTAGGGGGAATGGAGCGAAGCTGGAGGTGGGGAGATTCAGACTGGATGTGAGAAGGAAGTTTTTCAGCATGAAAGTGGTGAGAGCCTGAAATGGGTTGCCCAGGGAGGTGTTTGGGGCCCCATCCCTGGAGGTGTTTGCAGCCAGGCTGGCTGAGTCTGTGGGCAGCCTTGCACTTGCCTAGGTTGCTGAAGGCCTCATCCAACCTGGCATTGAACACCTCCAGGGAGGGGGCATCCACAACCTCCCTGAGCTCCCTGTTCCAGTGTCCCACCACCCTCACTGTAAAGAATTTCTTCCTAATCTCCATTCCAAATCATAGAATCATAGAATTGTTTAGGTTGGAAGGGATCTAGTTCCAACCCCTGCCATAGGGGGTATTTAAAATCCATTCCCTCTCATTGCATCACTATAAGCTCTTGTAGAAAGTCTCTTCCCAGCTTTCTTGACCTTGGCCCCAACCGCCTCCCTGGGCAACCCATTCCAGGCTCTCACCACTCTCATGCTCAACAACTTCCTCCTCACCTCCAGGCTGAATCTCCCCACCTCCAGCTTTGCTCCTTTCCCCCTAGTCCTGTCACTACCTCAGAGCCTAGAAAGTCCCTCCCCAGCTTTCCTGTAGGCCTCTCTAGATAAGGTCACCTGGGAGCCTTCTCTTCTCCAAACTGAACAGCCCCAACTCTTTCAGTCTGTGCTCATAGCAGAGGTGCTGCAGCCCTCTGAGCATCCTCGTGGCCCTTCTCTGGACACCTCCAGCATGTCCACATCCCTCTTGTCCCAGGGGCTCCAGAACTGGATGCAGTACTGCAGGTGGGGTCTGGCCAGAGCGGAGTAGAGGGGGAGAATCACCTCCCTGGCCCTGCTGGCCACACTTCTCCTGCTGCAGCCCAGGCTCTGCTTGGCTTTCTGGGCTGCAAGTGCACACTGCTGCCTCATGTTGAGCTTCTCCTCCACCAGCACCCCCAAGTCCCTCTCTGCAGGGCTGCTTTCCAGCCAGTCCCTGCCCAACCTGGATTTGTGCTTGGGAATGCCAAGTGCAGTGCACTGCCGAAAGAGGGTAGTAGATGAATCATCTGTAATCAGCTCATGCATCCGAGTAGTTAATTCCACCTTGAGCACAGATTGTTACAGAATATTGATCTCTTTTCCACATGGTATCTGAACTGGGGATTCTAAAAGTGCACTTTTCATCTTGGGCTGCCAAGAACCTACTGCTTTAAAATCACCCTGAATAACATGAATGAACTTCAAAGGAATATTGCTTGCTACTTGTAGGAGCTTTCTAGAGGATTTGCCAGTTCATGGAATTCTTTAAAATGAAGACATTATTTATGGCTTTCAGAACATAACTAACAAAAAAAAAAAAAGTGACCTCTGAATTCTAATCCATGCACAATAGTTGCATTGAAGCCTGTTCACAAACATACCCATTGATATGATCTGTTTCTTCTTCAGCTTCCAGTTGTTTGAGATATATTTACAACTGTTGGTTATTAATCTTGGCATAAACAGGGCCCTTAGTGCTGCAAAACTCTGAAAACAAGCCACAAAACAAGCATTGTTCAGTAGTAATCTGAATGTTTGTGCTATATGAAGCCATCTCAGTAAATAGTTTTGCTAAATCTCTCTGCTGTAGGAGTAAGGAAACAGAGGGATTTTGTAAGGAGTGAGTTGAAAGCTGGTTGGTAAATGTAGCAAACCAATTTATTCTTCTACTGTGCAGCTTGCGTCTCATAAACCATTATTAAATGGCAAGGGAGGGGATTCTGCCTCTTTACTCTGCTCTCATCAGGCCCCACCTGTGGTACTGAGCACAGTTCTGGAGCCCCCAACACAAGAAGGGCATGGAACTGTTGGAGCCAGTCCAGGGCAGGGCCATGAAGGTGATCAGAGGGCTGCAGCAGCTCTGCTGCAGAAGGCTCCCATTATCTCAAACGTCTCCTTTAACACTGAGTTTGATGCTTATAGTTTGGGACACACCTGTGCCCAACTTAGCTCAGCTGTCCTGGCTGACTCAGTGCTCTGACTGCCTGCAGCCCATGGTTGGCCTGAGATTCCATCCCAGCAAAACCAGGATAAAACCCACACTATTTCTGTGAGCCATCCTACTTTGAATAGTGTTCTAAGGCAATCTGAAGAAGGCTGCACTATATGTAATGAAATGTGACCTTAAATTCAGTGTCGTGGAACTTCTCAGGTCTGGAGGCAGATGCTCTCCTTTCTAGTCATCTGCAGCTTCCACTTAATGTGATGGCAGAGTTGTGAGGTATGAGAGCTTAAATTAAGCTCAAGGCTGTCTTGAGTGTAAGGAGGGAGGGAGAAAGTGTTTCTGATTTAAGCTGTTTCAACTGAACTGTGCAGTATTGCCCTGTTGGAGACTTCTGAGGGGCCTGGAGCATTGCTAACAAGGTAAGTAGCCATAGTTCAGGAAAGGTCATCACAATCCTGCCATACAGTCAGTTTATCAAGTTCATCTGTAATGTAAAACTTACTCATAAGGGGATGATCCCTATAACTCTATACATCAGGTAACACACCTACACACCATTTAAATATGTTAGCACCATCTGAATCCTTACTGATTTTTCTTTCTTTCTTTTTTTTTTTTTTTATAAGTATGAGTAAGTGTTTCAGTGACTCACAGAGAAAAGATGTAAGGGAACGGAACAGCTCAGCTGGGGGAGAACTGAGTAGGAAGTGGCCTGATTGCCATGGGGACAGAAGGAGAACAGCTGTGGCAGTGAAGGCAGAGTGGTGCTGAGCTGTGCTACAGCTCCAGCAAGACCAAAATGGGGTTTGAAGGCCTTTCTGGGACATAATCAAACAAATAATGCCATGCCTTGTTAAGATACTTTTCAGCTGTATGTGTTGTCCCCTGCTTGGGTGTTACCTCCCTTCATATTGATTTCTGAATTTCACTGTGGATTTTTCTGACTGGGAAAATGTGACAGTTTTCATGTGTTGTGACTTGGTCCTCTGCTTTTCTGGACTTCAGATCTAATGCAAACTCCACAAGAGGTATTTTCTAGTCTTTCTGGAGAAATTTGTCTCCCCAAGGGTCACATTTTTCTAACAAGCTGTAATGTTTGCTTTTGAAAAATGTTTTCCACTTTGAAAGAAATGTTTAAGCTTACAGTGTGTGACAGAGGTGCAGCTACCATCTATAGATGGAGGTTTAAATCTGAAGTTGGTTTTTCTTTGTTTTTTTTAAGCATGCTTTCTTTCTGTGAATTTAAATCTTTAGTATTTTTAAGCTAATCCAGGTTTCTGGAACATCTTAGCATTTGATGGCTGTGGATGTTTTTAAAACTGCTCAGTTTTAGAACAGATTCAAAGTATCGAGGGATTTGATTAAAAGCTTGCAAGAGGTCATCTTTTCAAAGACTTAGGTTCTAAAGTTCCCCTGGATACAATATTTGTTGTAAAGCAGTTGTTTTGCCACAAAGCCTGAAAAATGGAAGTTTAGTCTCAGTAAAATACAGTTTCATATTCCACCAAACCCCCAGCAAGCTACTGCTGAAGTATGACATCTGCCAGAGTGCTGTATGTCATCATCAGGAGAGACTTTAGGCTGTCTTCTCAGTGTGCCTTGCAGAGCTTTACATGTAAGAAATGTGCAGAACACACAGCAGTGTGCTTGGGTGGCCAAGAAGGCCAACAGCATCCTGGGTCAACTATAGTGTGACCAGCACTGTTCACCTGTACTTAGCACTGGTGGGGCCATAGCTTGAGTACTGCCTTCACTTCTGTAGCTGTTACTACAAGAAAGACATAGAGGTGCTGGAGTGTGTCCAGAGAGGGACAACAAAGCTGGTGAAAGATCTGGAAAACAGGTCTGGTGAGGAGTAGCTGAGGGTTGTTTAGGCTGGAGAAAAGGAAACTGAAGAGAGACCATTTGGCTCTCTACAACCCCATGAGAGGAGGTTGTAGCAAAGTGAACATTGGTTTCTTCTCCCTAGGAACAAGTGCTGGGTTGAGAGTGTTACAAATTATGAAAAATTAATCATTTATATTAACTTTGATATCCAGGCAAATATTGTTAATAACTATTAAAACTGTTTATTAACATTAAATCTCACCAGAAAACTTACGTACAATGTTTGAAATGCAGGGTTTGGATTATACACAATTATACTTATATAGCACTTATATAAGGATAAAATATAAGTATATATATTAAAAAAAAGTACTTATATTTTGCCCTGGAACAGGCAAAACTAGAACTCTTTAAGAAATAAGTAGCAAATGCAGATATTAGCACTGGAAAGAGGTTCTTAGTTTCAACTATACCTCTTGCCCACCAGGGGACTCGAGAACCTCCTTTCTGCTACTAAGGCAAAAAGGCACAACAGAATCTAGTCACAGAATTTCTTAGAGAGAGGCTTTGAAATGTTTACTCACATAGTGGTATCAGACAGTACCCAAAGCTCCAAGGGAATTCAGTCAGTATCTTGAAGGTCATTGCAGGCAGAGCGTGTGGCAGGGCAGAGCAGGCAAAGCAAAAGTTACAGAATTTCTTGGAGAGAGACTTTGAAATGTTTACTCACAAAATACTATCAGACAATGCCCAAAGCTCAAAGGGAATTCTGTCAGTATCTTGAGGGTCATTGCAGGCAGAGCATGTAGCGGGGCAGAGCAGGCAAAGCAAAAGTCAAAGCAAAAGCAGCAAAGCCTGTGGCAGAAGCCTATTGATTGATTGCCCCAATGTAAATGGCGACCGTGGCCACAGAAACTCACCAATCAGAATGGCCCTTTGCCAAACCTGACCATGTTAGGTGAAGTCAGGAGTTTGCTTCCCTTAGTTGGGAGGAACAAGTCTGGGCAGGTCTTGGACCCTCACGGTGGCTGTCTCCAAGACTTTTGTCTTCTCCCTGCACTCTGCTTCCTTCCCCCAAGCAGAGGGAAGGGACTATGGGATCATGCCTGGGCAAACCAGGACATGGATCTTCCAGGACAGAGAGGAAGTGGCCTCAAATTGCCCCAAGAGAGGTTTAGGTTGGACATTAGAAGAAACTTTTTGACCAAAAGGGTTCTCAACCACTGAAATAGGCTCCCCGGGGAGGTGGCTGAATCTCCATCCCTGGGGGTGTTTCAGAGAGGCAGAGATGTGGTGTTGAGGGACATAATCTAGCACCAGCCATGGCATAGGTAGAGAATGGTTGGACTCAATGATTTTAGATGTCTTTTCCAACCAAAACTATTTTGTGGTTCTCTGCTGGTTGCCAATCCTATTGTACAAATCAGATCTGACCAGTCTGACATATGCATTGGAAAAATAACACCTTTATTACTTATTTGGATGCTAATAATACCATGTAGTGTGTGTGTGTGTTTTATAATAAGATCTGAAATGGAGCAAAATTAATTAAAAGAAACCAGAGGGTTCTAATTTTCCCAAGGAATCCTATGACTCTTCTTTTTACTGGCATCTCTTAAATGCTCTTCTATAAAACAGATCCTGGCAATGTGCTTGCAGTGCCACACCCTGGGGCTGCTGTGAGACATGGAACTAAAAGGTTACTTTAAAAGAACATAGCAGTGACAAGAAGTGCTGTGTTTCTGCTGTGCTTATCTGTCTGACAAGTACAAAATGCTTTTCCCTCCTCATTTCACAGACAGGAGTTTGAATATTTAAACAGAGAAGGGGGAAGATGGAATAACCTTGCAAGAAAACTCACAAAGGAGGTGTGCTGCCAGAAGCTTCCAAGTTGTCTCTAGCTAGGGGACTAAAGGCAGTGGTAATAAAGTGAGCACCACTGAATTGTGAGAGTCAGTGATACACAAGGCTCCAGACTGCTTGGAGGGACTAAACGTCTGAGGTTTTTGTCAGTCTCATCTTCGGTGAGTTTGCTTGCACCCATCTCTCTGTTTTCTCAGCCTGTGGCTATTTGACAGATTTGAAGATTCACAGAATGCATCAGGTTGGAAGGGACCCTCAAAGGTCATCTTGTCCAGCCCTGCCACAGTCAGCAGGGACATCTCCAACTAGATCAGGCTGCCCAGGGCCACATCAAGTCTTATCTTGGATGTGGTCAGGGGTGGGGCCTCAGCCACATCCCTGGGCAATCTCACCACTCACATTGTGCAGAACTTCCTCCTGATGTCCAATCTACATCTGCCCTGTTCCAGTTTCAGACTACTGCCCCTAGTCCTGTCCAATCTAAATCTGCCCTGTTCCAGTTTCAAACCATTACCCCTAGTCGTGTCCAATCTAAATCTTCCCTGTTCCAGTTTCAAACCATTGCCCCTAGTCCTGCCCGATCTAAATCTTCCCTGTTCCAGTTTCAGACCATTGCTCCTAGTCCTGTCCAATCTAAATTTGCCCTGTTCCAGTTTCAAACCGTTGCCCCTAGTCCTATCACTACATTGCCTTTTAAACAGTCCTTTCCCCTCCCTCCCTGCCCTTTTCTCTTACCTTTCTTTATCACCGCGTCCTAGGAACTGCTGATAGTCAGGGTCAGAAGGTTAGTACTTGGAGCTTAGCCTAGAGAAAGTTGTTTTCCCATGTGTTTGCAGAAGCCCCTCAGAGGACAGGTTTTTTACTATGGAGCTACAAATCCACTCCATGATTTTTCACAGTCGTAGTTTACCTTTGTTTCTTGCTTTACAAGAAAATGGAAAAGGTGGAGTTAAGCTGGTACATATGGATCTACTACTGTCCCAGCTGGATTACTGAATTGCTGAATCACAGAACCATTCAGGTTGGAAAAGACCCCCAGGATCAAGTCCAACCACTGACCCCACTCTACAAAATTCACCCCTAAACCATATCCCCAAGCACCACATCCAAATGACTTCTAAACACACCCAGAGTTGGTGACTCCACCACCTCCCTGGGCTGCACATTCCAATGCTGACCATTCTTGCTGGGAAAAAAAATGTTTCCTAATGTCCAGTCTAAACCTACCCAGTCACAGCTTGAGGCCATTCTGTCTTGTTCTGTCACTATTTACCTGTGAGAAGAGACCAGCACCAACCTCTCCACAACCTCCTTTCAGGCAGTTGTAGAGAGCCAAGAGGTCTCCCCTCAGCCTCCTCTTTTTCATACTAACCATCTCCAGCTCCTTCAGTTACACTTCATAAGATTTGTTCTCCAGGCCCTTCCCCAGCTTCTTTGCCCTCCTCTGCACTTGCTCTAGCATCTCCACGTCCCTCTTGCATTGAGGTGCCCAAAACTGAACAAAATGCTGAGTTGTGAGTTGATCCTTTGCTCTTCTGGACTTCAGATCTAATGCAGACTCCACAAGTGCTATCTATTGATGCTGGGAAAAGTGACTTCTAGTTCTGCTGCTGTGATATTTGTGCATTAATGCTAAGGAAAAATTGAGTGAAAGACAAATACTCTCATTAACATGGATCTGAACCCAAACTGACTTTCTCTTAGCTCAGCCTAGTGTAGCTGTCCATAACTTCATGTCCTTTGTGATTTTTGCATTACCCTGGCGTGGTAGCAGCAGGAAGATTTCTCCCTACACTCTTTAGCTTATGGTGGTCTTCTGAGAGCTAGGGGAGAAAGAAGCCCAGGTCTTCTGTTCCAAGACCATGGGCTGGTAATACATTATCACAAGAGGTGGACACCCTTTGCAGTGTCTCCAAAAATGAGTACCTGAGTAGAATGATGGCAGCCCTAGGGAGTATGCTTCTTAAACTGTTCTTTTGCCTGTAAGTTTTAAATCTGATTTGCCTCCCATCTCTGGAGCTTGCAGTCTGAACCTCACTTTACGTGACTGAACAGTCCTCTGGAATTTTTTGCACCTTTTCTCATCCTGGAACACACAGAGAGGCTTTTATTGCTATGTTTTAAACATTATTTTACAGAATAAAAAGAAGTGCAAGGAAACCTTCGACACATTTGTGGGTGTGTTGTGATCCTGCTCTCTATACAACTCAAACCCTTGGGTTTAACAGGTTCTTGATTTCAGTTCCTGCTGATCTTTTGTAGTGCACAGCTGCTGTTTGTGCCATATGGTTCTAGGTGGTGCTGCAATCCTTTTGCCCTCTTCTTAAAACCACTCGTGGAACCTATACTAAACAAATACAGAAAACTTAGCTCCTAAACCAGAAAGGAAACTGAAACACTTTATTGTCTTTAATCCTTTTTAGCCAAAGTCTGGATTCTGCTACAATTTACGACCAGTTTGGCCCTTTCCCTGTAGAGTTACTTCATGTTTGTGCCAATAGAACTGAAATCCTGTCTCTGTTTAGAGATTTTTAAGGACCTGCAGGAAAGCTCCAGGGGTAGATCGTGTATGCAATCATGGTTTTAGAAAGCTTTCTTTATTGGAAATATCTTTATCCTGTGTATCTACAGAGCTTTTTAATGGGTAGAGGTAGAGTGTTGAGCACATGCTTCCAGCAAAGCAGAAGAGAGCAAAGTTACAGTTTTAAAGTCACCCCCAGCAAATATGCTCCTAGTTGCAGGTATAATCTGTATCAACCTGTGTTAACTCCATTTGTAGTGCATGTGAAGTCACCTTAGTTGATTTCTGAGAGCACACACGAGAGAGATGCCTTGACGAGGATGGGGAAAGCTTCAGTAGCAGTTTATGATTCATTAGATACTGCAGAATGTCCATGGAAGCAGCTCCTATAGAGGATGAATTTTCTAGTGTCTGTTTCAAGATCTCAGAATCATAGAACATTTCTGTTGAAGAACATCTCAAAGCTCACTGAGTCCAACCATTCTCTAACTCTACCAAGTCCAGTGCTAAATCATGTCCCTCAGCACCACATCTCTGTGGTTTTTAAACCCCTTCAGGGTGGGGATTCAACCACCTCCCCAGGGAACCTGTTCTAGGGGCTGAGAACCTTTTCAGGGAAGAGAACTCCTCCCCTTCTTCAGATTAAATAGAGAGGAAGCATGCCATTAGGGTACACAAGGAATGATTGAGTGCCTAAACAGGTGACTGTAAACAATCCAACTGATTAAGAGCTTACTGCTGCTGTGAGAGCTCTTGAAGCTGAAGCTGCTGCCTTGCTTTTGCAGCAGGGAAGAAACATGCAGAGGTGTTAGCACAGGACAGCTGATAAGGAGTACTTTGCTGTCAGTAAACTCAGTGTTTGTCTTTCTCTGTCCAAAGCCAACTTCCTCATTGCAGGACTCTGGCCTTCCCTGGAACTGGATAGACTGGCCTGCATTTGAAGCACTTCCAAACCTGTGTGATGGAGCTTTTGGTTAAGGAATAGCAAGAATGAAGGGAAAAGAGTAACCTTCAGCTTAGTTCTATTGCAGATCTAATTGTGGAGGAGCAAAGTACATCTTAAAGTGTACTAACTAGAGCTCTGTCAGACCGACAGCACGTTAAAATTCACTTTCACAGTGGGTCCAGAGGAGGACCACGAAAATAATCAGGGGTTTGGAGCACCTCTGGTTTGAAGACAGGCTGAGGGAGCTAGGGGTATTCAGCCTGGAAAAAAGGAGGCTCCAGGGACACCTAATAGTGACCTTCCAGTACTTGAAGTGGGCTACAAGAAGGCTGGAGAGAGACTGTTTACAAAGACCTGCAGTGACAGGATGAGGGCAGTGGCTTCAAGCTAGAGAAGAGCAGATTTAGATTGGATGTTAGGAATAAGTTCAGCATCATGAGGGTTTTGGAACACTGCAGCAGGTTACCCAGGGAGGTGTTTGAGGCCCCATCCCCAGAGATATTCAAGGTGAGGCTTGACAGGGCTCTGGGCAACCTGATCTAGTTGAGGGTGCCCATGATGACTGCAGAGAGAGTTGGACTGGATGACCTTTGGAGGTTGCCTTCCAACCCAGACCTTTCTAGGATTCTGTGATTCTATGATTCTACTCTGGCAATATCAGTAGGGCAGATCTCAGTGGAGCACAGTCAGTGGTGTGGTTTGCAAGCAGCTTGGGAAGGCAGCTGTGAAGCTAACAGGGACAGGAACCCATCAGTGCTTCAGTGCCCTGGCAGGACAGGTGATGTTGTGTCCACGGGTGTGTGCTGCTTCAGTGTTTGATTTCCAGCTGGTTCAGCATTGTTAGCTTGCTTCCAAGGCATTCAGAGCACCTCCCACTAATCTATCAGTGACCTGGCACTTACTTATTTTGCATGTGGGTGTGCCCTAGGGCTGGCAGACTGCCTTTGGGAGACATTTGGTTGTGAAGAAGGCAAGGCATGCTTACCATGCTTTACTGGGAAATGAACCCTATCAGCCCCACTCACTTGCCCAAGCCTCCACCTTAATAGTCCTTGCCAGTTGTCCTCTGTATGTTGCTGCTGAAGGCTGGATAGTCCTAGTTGCCTGCCATGAAAACCATGACAGGGCATGATCTGACCTGCACTCTTGAGGTTCTTTGCTCTTAGCTGTTGTTCTTTAGAGGAGAAACCCAAAATGGTATCAGTTCAGGTGTCTGTTGCTTGGAAGTACAACATCTTGTGTACTACCATTGCACTGATCTTCTTACTGGTGTACTGAGGATAACCTCACAGAATCACAGAATGGTAGAGGCTGGATCATCCAGTCCAACCTCTGTGCCAGAAAATGATCACCTAGGGCAGGTCACCCAGAAACGTGTCGGAATGGAACGGAATGGAACGGAATGGAATAGAATAGAATAGAATAGAATAGAATAGAATAGAATAGAATAGAATAGAATAGAATAGAATAGAATAGAATAGAATAGAATAGAATAGAATAGAATAGAATAGAATAGAATAGAATAGAATAGAATAGAATAGAATCAGCCTGGTTGGAAGAGACCTCCAATCTTTGAAGTCTCTAGAAAAGGAGGCTCCACAATCTCTCTGGGCAGCCTGCTCCAGGGCTCTGCCACTCTTACACTGAAGGAAGTTTCTCTCCATGTTCAGGTGGAACTTCCTGTGTTCCAGTTTGTATCCATTGCCCCTTGTCCTATCACAGGGCACCACTGAAAAGAGCCTGGCCCCCTCTTCTTGACATAGTTTCACAGTCTGTACTTCATATATCAGTTTGACTTTACCTAGTAGCCAAAATAAGTCCACAGATGATGCTCTAATGACACTTCCCTGACCAACATGCTCATGGACTCAAGTACAGCTCAGGAGACAGGTTGCAAAGCAATTAAGTTTCATCCTAGAGTGTCAGCATCCAGACTGAAGCATCCCAATTTTCATTTTAATTATTCTGTTCATGACTGAGATGGCAGAGCATGGTCATGTGGCCAAAGGTACCACACCACAGGGTATTATTTCAAAGCAGAAGTCCTCATAATTGCAAACCCATCTGTCTGAACTCTGCCAACACCTGCAATTAATTTCTGCAATGCTTTTTGTTTTTTTGTTTGTTTTTTTTCAGTGCAGAAAGCTTCTGAATGGCTTTGCTGCAGCTGAGTCACACAAAAGTAATAAATTTCTGTTTCAAAGCTGGGTGAGAAGCATTGCTTCTCTGGCTTCAGTTTGGAAAGATATGTATTGGACAGGAACTTCTTTCTGTAATGATGAGATGACGAAAAAGAGCAGATAAGGGAGTTTTATCCTCCTCTGTAATATTAGTACACAGTTCTGCTTTGATTTTCTGACATTTTCAGTTTCTGCTGCATCAGTGCATTGTAGCCATGTGTCTGAAAACATAGAATCATAGAATGGGCTGTGCTGGAAGGGACTTCCAAAGGTCATCCAGTCCAATCTCCTTACAGTCAGCAGGGGCATCCTCAACTAGATCATGTTGGCCAGAGCCCTGTTGAGCCTCATCTTGAATATCTCCAGGTAAGGGGTCCCAACCGCCTCCCTGGACAACCTGTTCCAGTGTTCCACCTTCTCCATAGTAAAGAGTTTGTTCCTAACATCCAATCTAAATCTGCTCTTCTCTAGTTTGAAGCCACTGCCCCTTGTCCTGTCACCACAGGCTTTTGTAAACAGTCGCTCTCCATCCTTCTTGTACCCCCTTCAGGTACTGGAAGGTTCCTATTAGGTGTCCCTGGAGTGTCTTCTTCTCCAGGCTGAACACCCCCAGCTCCCTCAGCCTGTCTTCATACCAGAGATGCTCCAACCCCCTGATCATTTTCATGGCCCTTCTCTGGACATGCTCCATCAGGTCCATGTCCTTCCAATATTGAGGGCACCAGAGCTGGATGCAGTACTCCAGATGAGGTCTCACCAGAGCAGAGCACATCTCCACTTCCTATGTCAGTTGTGCCCATGTGATGTTGCAAAGCCTCAGCTTTTCTTTGCAGCATGAACTACCAAGAATTTTGTTCAAATCCTCCTCACTCCTTAACTTGGTAAAGTTCTCCCCTCTGCCTTTAGTGCTATTCACCTTGTTCCTTCAGTGCTATTCCAAACACACCTGTTCAGGTCATCCTCAAATTTACTATTCATGCAGTCTGCTCAATTGCTACCCTTCCTCCAGGATCAAATGCAAGTTCTTCTTTTACTGAGGTTTGTTGAAACTCCATTCTTGATGGTGATGAGTGTCCCTGACATGAAATTCTGTGGTTTTCATTATTCAGTGGGCAAACTACAGGTAAATTCATCATTCTTGTCAAAGAACTTTAGGGTGAATCACAGAATGGTAGGGGTCAGAAGGAACTCTTGAAGACCATCAAATCCAACCCACCAGCCAGAGAAGTATGACAGAGAGCAGGTCACACAGGAACACGTCCAGATGGGCCTTGACTGTCTGCACAGATGGAGATGGGCAACCTGCTCCAGTGCTCTGCCACCCTCAAAGTAAAGAAGCTCCTCACGGAGCTTCCTATGTTCAAGTTGATGCCCATTACCTCTTGTCCTGTCCCTGGGGACTACTGGGAAGAGTTTGGCCCCATCTTCCTGATACCCACCCCTTAGATATTTGTCAGCATTAATAAGATCCCCTCTCAGCCTCCTCTCCCTCAGGCTAAACAGCCCCAGGTCCCTCAGCCTTTCCTCATACAAGAGATGTTCCAGTCCTCTATTCATCATCCAGTAGAATGTCTCTGTCAAATAACTGCAGAGATTGGTTGCTAATAATTCTTTGTGACCTAGGCTGGGAGAAGTATTAGATTGCTTGTATCTTGATATCTCTCCCCAAATATATTGCACCTTAGATGAAAATCTAACCTTGGAGTGAGCATGCAAGCAAATTGTCCTGGAGTGGTACCAAGGAGAATTGTATGAAACCTTTGCATGAGCCAGAGCCTGACTGGATAGTTTTGGATGTTGCTAATGGAAAATAGTTGAGGTTGCTGCTTTTTATGTGCCTCTGGTAAATGCAATTGGAAATATATTTCTTTCTGAGTTCTCAGTGGGGGTTTTAGGAAGAAAATTTTGATCTCATCTCTTGAGCTGGGATTAATTTCACCCAACTTAAGGTTTCTCACAATTCACAGAATCACATAGTCACAGAATTGTCAGGGTTGGAAGGGACCTCAAGGATCATCCAGTTCCAATACCCCTGCCATGGACGGGGAATACTGCACCAGATCAGGTTGCCCAGAGTCACATCCATCTTGGCCTCCAGGGATGAGGCTTCCACAACCTACCTGGGCAACCTGTTCTAGTGTCTCACTATCCTCATGGTGAAGAACTTCTTCCTAACAACCAATCTGAATCTACCCACTTCTAGTTTTGCTCCATTCCCCCCAGTTCTATCACTACCTGACACCCTAAAAAGTCTCTCCCCAGTGTTCTTGTAGATGCCTGGTTTAAGTTACTTGCTCTAGATGTCCTGTGTGGTGAAAAAGATGATTTATGTCATCTGTTGTTCCCTCCACTGATTACCGAGTCCAGGATGCATAGAATCATAGAATCATAGATTGGTTTAGGTTGGAAGAGACCTCAAAGCTCATCCAGTTCCAACCCCCCTGTGCCATAGGCAGGGACACCTCCCACTAGATCAGGACGCTCAAGGCCTCATCCAGCCTGGCCTTGAACAGCTCCAGGGACGGAGCAGCCACAACCTCCCTGGGCAACCTGTTCCAGTGTCTCACCACCCTCACTGTAAAGAACTTCCTCCTAACATCCGGTTTAAATCTCCCCTCTGCCAATTTGAACCCATTCCCCCTCATCCTTTCATTATAAGACCTTGTCAATAGTCCCTCCCCAGCCTTCCTGTAGGCCCCCTTCAGATACTGGAAGGTTGCTCTAAGGTCTCCTGGAAGCCTTCTCTTCTCCAGGCTGAAAAGTCCCAACTCCCTCAGCCTGTCCTCATAGCAGAGGTGCTCCAGCCCTCTGAGCATTTTTGTGGCCCTCCTCTGGACTCTCTCCAGCAGTTCCTTCTTGTGCTGGGGGCTGCAGAACTGCATATAGTACTCCAGCTATAGGTGTCTTAACTTTCAGATCCCCAGTAGTCCTGTCTTTACTGAAGACATTTCAAGCCCATGGGTCACCCTGTGAGAATGGAGGCAGCATAGATCACATGTAGTTAATAACAGTCTTAAGCCAAAACCATAACAAAAACAAAACAGTGAGGCTAAAGTAAATGTGGGGACTGAGCTCTGCTCTGCTTTAGGGGATGAGTTGCACCAAACCTGTTCCTGAAGTTGTGCTTGGCTCTTGCTTCTTAAACTCTGCCCATTGTGGGTAGAAGTCAGGAACCTCACAGTAGTAATTCTGTCCTAATAATTTAATTTAGTGATTAGGGAAGCTTTAGAGATATTCTACATTAAAAGACTTGAGTTTCCAAGGGACAGCTGAAAGTGATGGTCTATCACTTTTTTTTGGTGATTCTTCCTCTCTACTCTGCTCTGCTGAGACCCCCACCTGGAACACTGAGTCCAGTTCTGGGGCTCCCAACACAAGAAGGACATTGAAGTGCTGGAGCAGGTCCAGAGAAGGCCACAAGGTGAACAGCAGGCTGCAGCACCTCTTGTACAAAGACAAGCTGAGAGAGTTGGGTTTGTTTATCCTGGAGAAGAGAATTCTCTGGGGTTACCTTTATAGCAGCATTCCAGTACCCAAAGGGGGCCCACAAGAAAGCTGGGGAGGGACTTTTTGCAAGCGCTAGGAGTGATAGGATGAGGGGGAATGGATTTGGGCTGGAGGAGGGCAGCTTTAGGCTAGAGATTAGGAAGAAATTATTTCCAGTGAGGATGGGGAGACACTGGAACAAGTTGCCCAGGGAGGTTGTGGTTCTCTCCCTCCTTGGAGGTGTTCAAGGCCAGGTTGGATGAGGCATTGAGCACTCTGGTCTAGTGGCAGCTGCCCCTGCCTGTGGTGAGGAGTGGGAACTGGATAATCTTTAAAGTCCCTTCCAGTCCAAATCATTCTCTGATTCTATGAAAACCTTTCTAGAAAACCCACTTGTAGGAAATCACAGAATCATAGAATCAGGGAGTGTTGGAAGGAACCACAAGGATCATCAAATTCCAACCTCCCCTGCCATGGGCAGGGACACCCTACCCTAGATTAGGCTGGACAGAGTTTCACCCAGCCTGGCCTTAAAATGGAATGGTGGTGCAAGGTGAGTGAGCTGTCCTCATGGCAGTCCTTAGGCGGGTGGAATTTTATCAGCCAGGTGACAGAAAGCAAAGTGGAGCAGGCCTGATAGTCTTTGTTAAGAGTTTTCCCACTGAATGTTGAGTGAAAAAAAGGAGTCACATTTATTTGGGGAAGAAATTCCATATGAACTCTGCAGACTATAGGAACTAACTGTGTGATAACAACCTGGTGTCCACAGCTCATAATTTAGTTCTGCATTTTAACTGTTATGGTAGAACTTTTTTTTTTTTTTCCCCTCCCCCCTCCCCCACGATTAAAGACTCTTTGTTTCAGTGAGACCAGTAATAATGCACTCCAGATTCAGTTTCTTTACAAGGGTAACAGATGTTCACAGTTTGGTGCAATTTTCAGATGAGCAATGCTGTTTGTAATAAATTTCCCTGAGACCACCCAACTCATTTCACTTGTAACTTGAACTGCGTCCAAGGGTCGATCCCAGGAGATGGAAGGGAGATGTAATAATTCTATGCCCCACCCAGCTCAAAAGACATGACTTAGTATAGATGGAATTTAAATATCTATATTTCCAATCAGCCTAGAAAGTCCAAATTTTGCTTTCCATGCTGTGAAAATGGGAGTGGAAACAGCAAGATTCTTGCCTTCATTCATCAAGTATTCCTAGGATCTGAAGATGTTGATTGGCGAGGTCTGAATGAAAAAAAAAGTAAATTACAAAGCAAAGGTGAACAGGTCAAAAAGCACAACACAGCAAATAAAACCAAAGAAATGGAGACTTGTCCTGGAAAATGCAGATTTATTAGGTATGGAGAGAAAATGAAGTATGAAGATAGCTGAGAATGAGGTGTAGGGATGCAACATGATGCATCATGTTCAACATGAGCCAGCAGTATGCACTTGCAGCCCAGAAAGCCAAGCACAGCCTGGGCTGCAGCAGGAGAAGTGTGGCCAGCAGGGCCAGGGAGGTGATTCTCCCCCTCTACTCTGCCTTGGCGAGACCCCACCTGGAGTACTGTGTCCAGTTCTGGAGCCCCTATTTCAAGAGGGATGTGGACATGCTGGAGGTGTCCAGAGAAGGGCCACGAGGATGCTCAGAGGGCTGCAGCACCTCTGCTATGAGGACAGACTGAAAGAGTTGGGGCTGTGCAGTCTGCAGAAGAGGAGGCTCCCAGGTGACCTTCTTGTGGCCTTGCAGGATCTGAAGGGAGACTACAAAACATCTGGGGAGGGACTTTTTAGTCTCTCAGGGAGTGACAGGACTAGGGGGAATGGAGCAAAGCTGAAGGTGGGGAGATTCAGACTGGACATGATAAGGAAGTTGTTGAGCATGAGAGCGGTGAGAGCCTGGAATGGGTTGCTGAGGGAGGTGTTTGGGGCCCCATCCTTGGAGGTGTTTGCAGCCAGGCTGGCTGAGTCTGTGGGCAGTCTGATGTAGGGTAGGGTGTCCCTGGGCATGGCAGTGGGGTTGGAACTAGATGATCCTTGTGATCCCTTCCAACCCTGACTGATTCTATGGTTCTGTGTCACAGAATAACAGAATGTCAGGGACTAGAAGGCACCTCAAAAGCTCACCCAGTCTAAACCCCTGCAGAGCAGGATCACCTACACCAGATCACACAGGAATGCATCCAGACAGGTCTGGAATAACTCCAGAGAGGGAGACTGCACACCCCCCCTGGGCAGCCTCTTCCAGTCTTCTGTCACCCTCACAGGGAAAAAAATCCTCCTCATGTTTCCACANCTGTGGGCAGTCTGATGTAGGGTAGGGTGTCCCTGGGCATGGCAGTGGGGTTGGAACTAGATGATCCTTGTGATCCCTTCCAACCCTGACTGATTCTATGGTTCTGTGTCACAGAATAACAGAATGTCAGGGACTAGAAGGCACCTCAAAAGCTCACCCAGTCTAAACCCCTGCAGAGCAGGATCACCTACACCAGATCACACAGGAATGCATCCAGACAGGTCTGGAATAACTCCAGAGAGGGAGACTGCACCCCCCCCCTGGGCAGCCTCTTCCAGTCTTCTGTCACCCTCACAGGGAAAAAAATCCTCCTCATGTTTCCACAGAACTTCCTATGCCTCAGCTTCTACCCATTGCCCCTTGTCCTGTCATTGGGCATCACCCAGCAGAGCCTGGCTCCAGCCTCCTGCCACTCACCTTTACATATTGATAAACATTGATGAGGTCACCTCTCAGGCTCCTCTTCCCCAAGATAAAGAGCCCCAGCTCCCTCAGGCTCTCCTTGTAAGGAAGATGTTCCATTCCCTTAATCATCTTTGTGGCTCTGTGCTGGACTCTCTCAAACAGTTCCCTGAGATCCTTCTTGAACTGAGGGGTCCACAAGTGGACACAATATTCCAGATGCAGCCTCACCAGGGCAGGGCAGAGTGGAGGGGGAGGAAAACCTCTCTGGACCTACTAACCACAGCCCTTCTAATCCATCCCAGATTGGCACTGGCATTCTTGGCCACAGGAGCACACTGCTGTCTTCTGGAAACATCCTGTGCTGCATTAGCCAAAACCGTGTGCTTTGGATATGACTGTACTTGGAATGTTATATGTAATATCAGGTATTGAGCACCAAAATTGTGTTGACAGGGCTGAGGGATGTTAGAAAGCAAGCAGTGAGGAATTTTAGGTGATGGAAAGTGAACCTTTAATTCATGTCTCTACATTTAGAAGAAGTTCTCCAGACTCATAGATTCACAGAATGGTTTTGGTTGGAAGGGACCTTAAAGATCATCTATTTCTAACCCCCCTGCCATGGGCAGGGACATCTTGCACTAGCCCAGGTTGCTCAAGGCACCTGCAGGGAGGGGGCATCCACAACCTCCCTGGGCAACCTGTGCCAGTGTCTCACCACCCTCATTGGAAAGAAATTCTTCCTAATCTCCAGTCTAAATCATATCTAGAGTCAGTCCTATCATTTTTGTCAAGGTATGGAATTACTCCTAAAGGAACCAAAAAGCAGCTCTGAATGACTCGAGACCATGCTAATTGAAGGCACAGTTCTGAATTGACAGGAATTTGTACTGAATGAAACCTTTTTTTTCCCCCCTCTTTCCTGACATTTTTGGTACTTTATACTTATTTAGTGCAGCCTTATTTTGAGTTAGTAAAGTGAGCACTCAGGGAAAAAAAAAAAGGGTCCTGGAGAGGTTTCCATGGCAACCACAGCATGAACATTATCTCTGAATATTGTGGGATTGAGTCTTGCTGCTTGGCAGGTCTGTGTTTTACAGCACGAGTTTATTAATGACTGTGGAGATAATTATAAATGCCATTAACATCCCTGATCAGACTTTATCTCTTTTGGCAAGGGCAGTGCCGTGCTTGGTGATGCAAGGAATTTCTCGACAGCACTTTGGAGGACTCAGGGCTGCATTTTTCCATGCGTCTTTCAGGCATGGTGAATCCTCAGCCCTGTGCTCTGGCAGCAGTTGTTCTCTGGGCAGAAGAGAAGGATTTTCATAATTGTTTTACAACAGCCCATGTGCGACCACGGAGATTGACAGGATGCTGAGATCCCCCCCAGCCCTCAATGGCTTTTGTGTTTGCTTAACTGCTTGCCAGCAACGAAGATGCTATTTCAGCATCTTCCTTTCAGCTGGAGCCAGAAATACCAAGTGCAAAGGGAACAGGGCTGCTGTGAAGGCTGCTGAAAGAGATTTATTTTCCTTTGAGCTGAAAAAGAAATCAATTCATTAATCATTGCACCTCAGTATTATCTTTTTAGCTCTTCTCCTTTTCAGCTAAGGGCAAACTTGCCTCTTCAATAATTGTGCTGTGTGGAGTGTTAATGAAATCCCAGACTTTCTCATTTGGAAATGAAAAAATATTTAGTCACTGCCTTGGTTACACAGGGCCACTCTAGATGTTATAAACTGTTTTTTTTCTATGCTTTTAATAGTCTTGACCTGACTACATTCCTGACTTTTGAAGTGACCTGTCTTGCTCTACAACAAAAAGCTTCTCCTTTTGAGCCTGAGCTTAAAAATCTTCTTCATCTCCACTTTTTATTCAGTTTTTAAATGATCTGAGGAAATGAGTTTCTTGCTTTGTTGGTTGTGGGTTTGATTGGTTTGGTTTGGGCTTTAAAAAAAAAAAACCTTTCTGGTTTTCTTTACAAAAATATGAGAACTGTTGACACGTATTAAAAAGCATATGGGATGTCACCTTCATTCCTGCTGGAGCTCTGTTTCCCAGGAAATGAATCAGAGCAGAATGCAAAGGATCTGAAGTTCCTAGATTCAGTGCAGAAAAAGCCAAGGCAGGTCTGAGAATGGTCCTGTAAGACACTGGCTGCTAAGGACCTCTTACAAAGCTGTGGTGTGAGAGGTTTGGGGGAGTCAAGTCCAACTGAAAGGAGAGCCATTTGGTGGGCCAATAGTGTCCTCTGGGCATTCTGCAACCCTTCCATGTGGTTATCCAGGGTCATCTGTGTGTCCTGCCCTATGTGACTTTGCCACAGAGGTTGGGTTCAATGATCTTCAGAGATCACTTCCAGCTCCTATCATGAGTGACTGAAGGAGCTGAGGCTGTTTNGTTGGAAGGGACCTCAAAGCTAATCCAGTTCCAATCTGCTGCCATAGGCAGGGACACCTCCCACTAGAACAGGTCACTCAAGGCCTCATCCAACCTGGCCTTCAACACCTCCAGGGAGGGAGCAGCCACAACCTCCCTGGGCAACCCGTTCCAGTGTCTCACCACTCTCACTGTGAACTTCCTCCTAACACCCCGTTCAAATCTCCCCTCTGCCAGCTTAAACACATTCAAGAAGGAATGGCCTCAAGCTTCAGCTGGGTAGGTTTAGACTGGATATGAGGAAACATTTTTTTCCCAGCAAGAGTGGTCAGGCATTGGAATGTGCTGCCCAGGGAGGTGGTGGAGTCACCAACCCTGGGTGTGTTTAGAAGTCGTGTGTGATACTTGAGGATATGGTTTAAGGGTGAACTTTGTAGAGTAGGGATAATAGCTGCATATGTCGATCCTGGGGGTATTTTCCAACCAGAATACTTCTGTGATTCTCTCTGATCCTGTAGGAGTTGCTGGGGTTGTCAGATTGTTTGTGGTCAGGTGGCTGCAGAGGTCCTGTGGAAGTCTCTGGACTTGGGACACCTGGGCTGTGAGCATAGGCAGATGCAGCATCCACCTGCAGAAATGAGCAGCTATAAGTCAGCTCTGTGGCAGGTGCCTGGTGCTGCCTTCTAGAAAAAAAAAAGCTATGAAGTCTCTCCAGAGCCTTCTTTTCTGTAAAACAAATTTATCAGTAAAAGCCTTACTGTTTTGTGTTTTTTTTTTTAAAGCCCTTTTCAGATAGGATAATAGAAGCATCCTGTCCCGTTTGCATTTGGCTAGACCTGACTGGCAGCACTTTATTTTGTGAAATTCACTTCAGTGTTTTTGTCTTTGAATTAGTTGAAAATGCAAAAAAAAAAAA
>VWZI01004550.1:280403-457858 GCA_013396835.1 Psilopogon haemacephalus | reverse complement strand
CCTCCCTCCCTCCCTTCCTCCCTTCCTTCCTTCCTTCTTTCCTTCTTTCCTTCCTATCTCTCCAATTTCAAAGTTTGCTCTTTCTTCTTTCAGAATGATCAGTCCATGCAAGATATGCAGATAATGGGAGGAGATGACCTTTCAAAGCTGACTGGGAAGGTTTGTTCACTTTAAATTTAAGAAAGTCTATACTAAAACCACTTGAGAAATGCTGTGTAATTTTGTGCTTAGGTGGTCAGGAACTACTACTGGAATCTAAGAAATGTGTTCACCTCTGTTGAACTGCTGTAATGCCACTGCTCCCAGGTTGCAGGTGCCCTAACAGTTCAGAGTGTAGCCCCTCCACCCTAGTGCAGGGCTTTCCCAGTTGTTGTATGTGTAGCATCAGTGAGACTGTGGGCAGCAGTTTTGCAGGGATGCTTCCCCTGAGCTTGTTTAATGCCTTGGAGCCTTGTTTTTAATGTCTTCATGTAAGCAGGCTGCACACTGAGTATCCCTGCTGGATTCAGCATACAAGGAGTTCCATACTCTTTGCCCACTGAAACAAGTTCACTTGTGGAACCTTTCACACTGATAATCAAATGGGGATTTTTTTAATCCATTTTTTTCCATATCAGGCTGGCCCTTTGCACTGTGCTTGAGCATCTGGGTAATGAAAGAGAGTGGCTGGAGCCAGTGGAAAGGCTGCTTTCTTCCTACCGTGGTAATACAAAGCAGCACTTTGCAGAGGAAGGAAGGCTGATTTCATTAGGCAAATGGTGTGTGGGCAAAATGGTCAGAAATGGATTCTTTACTGATGCATTAAGGTACCAGAACACTTACCTTGCTGTCTGTACTGGGCATGCAGTGGCTCTTTTAGTAGCTGGCATTAAGTAACGCTGGATTCTTCAAAGCACTCAAAGGTAGCGGAAATAAACTCATCTGTTGCACACAGGAGAAAAAAGAAAAAGAAGAGGAAAACTTTAAATATTTCATTCATATTAAGTGGGTTCTGATGCAACCAGAACTTAGCTGAAAACAATGCTGTCACCCTCAGGATATTGCAGTGATCCAGATGGCCTTGGTTTGCATTTCTAAAGACTCCTGCTGGGTGTTTGTTTCCAAATTATTGCTAAAGCATTAATAATGTTCTTGGGAAATATTGATTCATTTGCTACTTTCTAATACTCAAATGCTGGAGCTGCCTGTTTTTTCTCTGATGATTTTGCATACATCTCTCTACCTCACAGTGCACATATTCATCTTACCTAACATTTCTCTTCCCCTGACAGTCCACACACTTTCTAAGCTCCTGGGCCCAGCACTCTTTCCCCAGCTTCCATTCCCAAATGTTCTTGATGAAGAGTTTCCATTATTATTTTATTTCCAGACATAACCTTTCTAGTGTAATTTAAATTCATCGGGGTAAAAAGTGATTTTCTTTCCCAAGACTTTTGTGTGTTTGCATGTCACCATGTGCCTATGAGAGGGAAGGAAAATTTCACCCTGAGTAGTTTTGCTCTTTCCAAAGATGAAGTAAATTGTTTTCTCACACTGAAAATCCCAGTCACTTCTTTCTCACTGGCACTCCTGCTCCCAGATGTGGAGTAGGACATAAGAATTGGCTAGGAGATGCTTGGGAGAAGATTAAAGAGTTAGGTTAGGATTGCTGGGTAAGGAGGCTGGGATCTTGGGTAGGCGTGGAGGGGCTGGTTTGGGAATGAAGGCAGCTGCCGAGCAGGGAGGGAGCCCAGCGCTGGAAGCTGAGTGTGGAGAGGCTCAAGCAGAGCAGGGACTGCCAGGGGAGCAGACTTGCTGAAAGGGCATGCCCAGCAGCTGTTTGTATGTGTGGCTATCTGTGCCACAGCTGATGTTTGAATAATTCAATTGCACTTTCTCTGCAGCACCTGAGAAGGGGCTTTCCTTGAGACCCAGCTGGCAGCAAAGCTGGGACGCTGAGCTCCAGCTCAAGTGCTCACACTTACGTGTCTAAAGTTGGATCTACGAAGGAGTGTCCTTATGTCCACGGATGCCAACTCCTCCATCTGTTGTTGACTTAGGCAATTAGTGCAAGCATTCAGCACATTTTACTAATCAGCCATTTGCAGACTGATTCAGAGCCTCCTACAGTCAATGTAAATCTTTCCTTGAAGTGTTCCTGAGTACCTTAGTTTAGCTGCTGGCTTTTAAAACTGCTGCCTTTAGTAACCAAGTCACTGAGTGAATTAGTGGAAGACTTACTGCTAGAATCCAATTTCCCTGCTTTTAAGGGAGCTGAGTGCTGCTTCTACCTGCTTGGAGCACTTATTAAGAAAAAGATTTGTCATTATATTGAAAAATTAATATGCCAGGTTAAGTCCCATTAACTTAATAATCATGGACAGTGTTTGCAGAAGTGCCAGCATGGCTCCTGGAATAGAAGCTCCATTAAGTTTCTCTACAGTTCAAAAAGCAGCAATAACATAAATACTTTTGAAACCTGCAGACAAAAGGTTCAGCAGCGATTTTGATCTTTGAAGTGCTCTTCATTAATACCTGGAACCTCAGCTAACCTATAATTTCAGTGAACAACTAAGTAACTTCCAGGCTTTACTTATTATTGGGGAATAATAATCATAATTAAAAAAAAAAAAAAAGATTCCTAAGTATATTCATGTACAAGCTGTTCTGTAACAATGGTTTGGGGTTTTGGGTTTTATTTTTTTTTTTCTTCTGAGAAAGCTTAAAGAAAGCAGAAAATTTGAAAAGCTAATTAAAAAGAGGATGTTCAGGATAATAGCTCTTGCGAAGGAAGGATATCTCCTCTCTATTTTTGCTTTTGTTAGAAGAATATTCCAAGCCTTGAGAGAACTGTATAATGGCCCCAAAGCATGAAAAAGAGAAATATTCTGAGAGAGGAGAGTTGGCTTACAGACCCAACTTGTTACCTGAGAAAAGTCATCCACAGTTCCAATTTCTTCTCCTGTGAAGGTCACAGAGGGAAGAATGAAGATTTCCATGGCATGAATCATTAATAAAGGTACTTAAAGGGTGAATCCTGATCTAGCTGAAGACTCTTAACACTTTGTAACTGTTCATTTCTATGCAGGAAAAAAAAAAAAGTAATTTCAGACTCTCTCCTTTAATGAGGTGTGGGGAACATAACATTTCTCAGTAGCTGATTTCAGAGTTAAATGATGGCATTCTCTTTAGAGCTTTATGTACATGAGAGACTGTGTGACAGTAAAGGTCTATGAAATCCACTCTACACCTCTACAGTGGTTAGGTACCCACTCATCTCTGCATCTTATTGTATTCCTATTGACATGCAGCCCTGCCATTTGCACCTTTGTGCATTCCACATCTTCAGTACCTCTGCTTAACTGCCTTCTTCAGTCACTTTTGTTCTTCTGCAGTCTTTTCTTAGGTTTTATACTGTCTGCCCTTTTGACAGTTGTCATCCTTACTTCCAATGAGCTCTACAAGACTTAAGTACTCCTGCTCCTTCACACTTTTACCTTAAAAACTTCTGCAGGTTTCCTTACATTAAAGTTTTGGGGGGTTGGTTCTGTTTTGGTTTTGCCTTTTAATTTTTTTTTTTCCCTTCTGTACAAGCAGAGCTTTGTTTAGAGATTCCTATAGCTGAAGGTCCAAAGGCCTTATTTTCTTGTTTTGACTTCTGGGTTATTAGACTGAAGAGTCCCAAAGGATGACTTCTTCACTGTGTTTCTTCACTTCTTCATTGAGTTTTCTTTTCAGTTACCAAGTATTTTGGTTTAAAGCCTTGATGAAGAAGCCTTCCTACTTGAGCCTTGATGAAGAAGCCTTCCTACTTGAGGCATGTTTTACCAAAAGGTTGTCAACTTGAGCCTTGATGAAGAAGCCTTCCTACTTGAGGCATGTTTTACCAAAAAGTTGTCAACTTGAGCCTTGATGAAGAAGCCTTCCTACTTGAAGCATGTTTTACCAAGAAGTTGTCACTGCTAAAATGTGGAACCTGCTTCTCTCTTCTGAATTTGGATAGCTTTTTGCCTTTTGGAATTGTCTTTTTTACTGCCTTTGCTACTAGATTGAACAGCTTGCCAGGATCAAATTTATATTGCCATATGGTTCCATATTTGCCTATCATAAAGTTAGTACTTAAGCTTATAGATTTATAGAATGGTTTGGGTTGGGAGGGATCTTAAAGATCTCCAGGGAGGTGTTTGCAGCCAGGCTGGCTGAGGCTGTGGGCAGCCTGATCTAGGGTAGGGTGTCCCTGGGCATGGCAGGGGGTTTGGAACTAGATGATCCTTGTGGTCCCTTCCAACCCTGACTGATTCTATGATTCTACAATTCTATTTAGTTTCAGCTGCCCTGCCATGGGTATGGGACACCTTCCACTCAAACAGGTTGGTCAGCACTTCATCCAACCTGGCCTTGAACACCTCTAGGGAGGAGGTATCCACAATCTTCCTGGGCTACTTGTGCCAGTGTCTCTTCACCCTCACTGGAAAGAATTTCTTCCTAATCTCCAGTCTAAACCTGCCCTCTTCCAGCTTCAATCCATTTCTCCTCATCACTCCAATCCCCTGTAAAAAGTCCCTCCACAGCTTTCTTGTTGGTTCCTTCAGGTGCCAGAAGGCCTCTAAAAGGTCTCCCTGAAGCCTTCTTTTCTCCAGGCTGAACAGCTTCTTTTAGATAAACTAATACACTGAGAACCTGCTGTAAAGCACTGTCACACTGTAGGGTGTAAATGAGGTGAGATTTGAAGGCAGAATTAATACCAGGCGATGAGATAGATGGAGGAAACAACATTTCAAGCATGCAGATCCTCCTGTTGGTCCGAACAGTATCTGCAGCTTTGCAACTCAGTACATTTTGGGAATAAATTTTAACCTGATGTGGTAATCAGGCAATTTGGGAGGGAAAAAAAAAAAAACAAAAACAAGTGCCCTACATGATCACCTGCCCTGTGACCAAAGAGGCAGATAAAAATGTTAAGAATTCCTCTGAGCTAAAATAAGAGAGCAGAACAAATTATCAGCTGTGGAACACTGATAAATGAGGTGGAGGTCAGCTGCAGTGGAAGATTATAATGCGCCATAAAGGCAGGATTTTTATCCAGCCCCTGATTTCTGCTGCACGCAACAGCTCCGCATTTTTGCTCCCAGACTCAGCTGTTGAAGGTATTTTGTGGTCTCTTTGAGGTTGTGGGCTGAAAGGTCAGAGTTCTTTGGTGAAAAATGTTCTCCCACTGGGAACTGGGCTGTTAAATAAAAGCCATTACTTCCTGCTGCAAACCTTGCTTCGCTGTAAGGTGTTTTTGTCCAGCTCTCAAATTATTCCTGTCAGTCTCAAGTTCTTTCTGTTTGGCTGCAGTTTGATGTATTCATTTTTTATTTATTTTTTTAAACAGCCTTTATTTTAACCTGTAGATCCATGTCATCCCACTGATTTTAGGCTGAAACATTTAAGGGGGAAATAATCTCTTTCTGTGCTTACCTTATTTTCTTGCTACACATGCAAGGGCTGTGTTTGTCCTCTTAGCTGTAGTGTTGCGTTAAGGATGATTGTTTATTTGATTACTTAAGTGGAGTTTCTGCTTTCCAGGAACAACTCTCCCATTCCAAACTTCCAGCTTAGCATTTTACCTTGTTAAACCTGCACATGTCCCTGCGAGTTCAAAGCCAGCCTTTTCCCCCAGACTCTTCTTTAAAAGCACTCTTGTTCCATAGCAGTTTTTCCTTTAGAAATCATTCTTTTAAGTGGAGCATAACATCAAAATCTAGGGAAGAATTCTTCTTTTTTTCCAGGATGGTGCAAAACAGTTTCCATAGCACTTAGGGCTGTCAGGCAGGAGGCACACATGATCTCATTGCTCTGCTTGATCTTGTTAGCTGACATTGTTCCATGGCTTATGGACCTGTGGGAAGGTAAACAAGAGAAATGTATTGACTCAGAGCTGGATTATTTTTCAGTTTATTATAAGCCAGGGCTTTTCTTACATGTACTAATAGCTCATGTGACTTTGAAAAGCAGTAAACCACAGCCTGTCAATTGAATTTTTTTTCAGGTTTCCAGTCCATTATTAGAAATTTCAAAATTCACAGGTACACTAACATTTGTTATAAAAGTGGAAATGTGGGAGGCAGATTCACAGATTGCATAGATTTGGAAGGGACCCTTTCAAAAAGCATCTTGTCCAACCCCCCTATAGGCAGTAAGGACACCTCCAACTAGGTCAGCTTGCCCAGGACCACAGCAAGTCTCATCTTGAATATCTGCAGGGATGGGATCTCAACCACATCCCTGGGCAACCTGTACCAGTATTTTACCACTCTTGTGCAGAACTTCCTTCTGATGTCCAACCCAAATCCCCCTCCTGCTCCAGTTTCAAACCGTTGCCTCTCATCCTATTACCACAAGCCCTTTTGAACAGTCCCTTCCCAACCTTTCTGTAGGTCCCCTTCAGATGTTGAAATGAAGCTCTAAGGTCTCTCTAGAGCCTTCTCTTCTCCAGGCTGAACAGCCCCAATTCACATATTTCTTCCTCATTTTACATAGTACTATTATTTCAACTCTCTGCTTTTCTAGATGTCCCAAGTCATGCTGCTACAAACCATTTCTGCTATCTGAAGGAGGATATGAGAGCAGAATTTTTATTTTCCTGTAGATGCAACGCGTACCACAAATATTTTTGCTCAGTGCAAGTGTCCACATGCAGAGTCACAAGTTATGTGCACTCTGATGCCTTAAAAGTGGAGAACTTTTAACTTCACAGCACCCCTTTGCATTTTAAACTATAGTCAGAGTACAGTTTCAGGGCCACAATCAAATGTACATGAAGGAAGCTTGCTAATGACACCAAACCAGGAGGAGCTGTGGACTCTTTCAAGGGTAAGAGGCCTTACAGAGAATTCTCCACCTGGGGTGGAGTGCTTCTGGTTGCATGTAAAAAGCAGTGGATGAGAGGCTGGAGAGCAGCCCTGTGGAAAGAAATCTGGAGGTCTGGGTTGATGGCAAATTGAGTATGAGCTACCAGTGTGCTCCAGGGTACATCAAGGGAGGTGTTTGTCCAGCTCTGCACTACACTGGTGCATATTACAGCTTTGGGCACCTCAAGGTAAGGACAATAAACTATTAGAGTGTGTCCAGACCAAGATGGTGAAAGATTTCCAGGACAGAATCTAGGAGGAGTAGCTGAGGTCACTTGGTTTGTTCATCTTGGAGAAGAGAAGGCTGAGCAGTGACTTCATCACAGTCTACGCCTTCCTCAAGGAAGGAATGAGAGGTTCTCTGGTAATCAGTGGTAGGACATGAGGAAATGGAATGAAGCCACATCAGGGGAAGTTCAAATTGGACATTAGGAAAAGGTTCTGCACTGAGAGGGTGGCCAGACACTGGAACAGGCTCCTCAGGGAAGTGGCCACAGCACCAAGCCTGACAGAGTTCAAAGAGCACCTAAAAGATGCTGTTAGTCATGATTTAGGTAGTCCTGCAAGGAGTTGGACTCTGATCCTTATGGGTCTCTTCCAACTTGAGATATTCTGTGGTTCTGTATTGCCTGCCAGTGACCTGGCACAAACAGCTGTAAACACAGAGTGAATCACAGCCATCCATATCTGTCAGCTCCCAACCTTCCCTCTGATCCAGCAGCAGTAACAGCTGCTGATTCTCTTGCAAGGACTCAGTGGAAAGGTGTTTCAGCCTCTGAGACTTGAGCCTCCACCCCTTCTTTATTTGCAGTCTGTAAAATGTCTTTCCAGAACATTCTTTAACCAACTGACTGCTCTCTGTGGCTCACTTTAAGGCACATTAGGACCTTCATTAGATTTCTGGGTCCACTTCCACAGGCTGCACTGGTGGAGATGTCTCTATTCAGAGACTTCTACTTCAGTCTAGTCAATGTCTACCTAAGTATTCTTATTTTCCTTTCCTCCAAGCTCCAAAAATAGACAGAAAATACCCAATGCATGCCAGAGGGCCACATTATTTGCCTTTTCATGTGGTTTCTTCCTCTGCCATTGCCTCAGATATATTTGAGAGGACTAAACAGTCTTGATCCATGTGGGACAGGAGCTTCAAACACATACTTGAGAAAAAAGACCATTTCTTCAGCATCCTTTAGCCTCCTGTTGTTTGTCCAGCCATCTGTTACTGCTGTAACACCACAAGCTGAGGAGTTTCACCAGTTCCTGCTCACCAGCTCCTGGTGAAGCTGATAAGGTCTGTCAGGTAACTGTGACTTTTCACAAGATATGCTGGATGCTGCCAGCTGTGCTCTGAGGCTGATGGTGACATTACTCATGATGTATTGCATCCGTCACAATCTTCTTGTCTCTTCTTCCATCCATCTGCTCAAGGATAAGCCAATCTATTTCAACCAGTTGTAGTTACACACATCACCACTGCCTAGTCTCCAGTGCAGTGTATCACAGCTTTTCTTGGTGGTTTGTTCCTCTGCTGTGCCATCACTTTTCTGGAACCCTTCTGCCAGTAACCTGCTTCAAGAGGAGAAAGGCAGCGGCACAGGCAGTTTCCCAGCTCCTCATGTCCTTTGGCAGTGGTGCTTTCAGGTAGCAGAGGGCAGCAAACTATTTTGAACACCCTCAGCCATAAGCAAAAGTAAAGTATGGTAACTTGAGTCATAGCAGCATCATAGAAGTGTTCAGGCTGGAAAAGACCCAATCATTAGCCCAACTCTTTCAAGTTTGCCACCAAACCATATTGTTGAGCACTGCATCTAAATGACCTTTGCACACACCCAGGGATGGTGACTCAACCACCTCCCTGGGCAGCCTGTTCCAAGGCTTCACCACTCTTGCAGTGAAATGATTTTCTCTAATGTCTATCCCAAACCTACCCTGGTGCAGCTTCTTGTTCTATCACCTGTAAGAAGAGACCAGCACCTACCTCTTTATATTGTCCTTCCAGGTAGTTGCAGAGGGAAAAAAGGTCTCCCCTCAGCCTCTTCTTCCTCAAACTAAACAGCCCCAGTTCCCACAGCTGCTCTTCATAAGACTCATTCTCTAGGCCCTTCACCAGCTTGATCACAGTTCCCCTTGCCCAATCATACCAGGGATTGATGTTTCACTCTCAAGGGTCAGGATGCCTCCTTATTTACATGTACAAAATGTTTTCATATCTCTGTATTTGTAGTGGCTTTTCCACTCCAAAGTCTTTACAGACAGCATTTCTCCTCAGAACATAAAATCCTCATCAATATTTTGGAAATAATCTAACACAACCCAAAATCTCTGTGTCCTGCCTTAGACAACTCTCTGATTAAAGGGACTTTTCAGCACGAAAGTGGTGAAACCCTGGACCGGGTTGCCCAGGGGGTGGTTGGGGCCCCATCCCTGGAGGTGTTTGCAGCCAGGCTGGCTGAGGCTGTGGGCAGCCTGATCTAGGGTAGGGTGTCCCTGGGCATGGCAGGGGGGTTGGAACTGGATGATGTTTGTGGTCCCTTCCAACCCTGACTGATTCTATGATTCTAAATGTCCAAATGTGTCTTGTTTGCAACAGTTTAGGACCCCTTGGCTCCAAGAAGAAGAGGCAAGAGCACCAGAATGCCACTCAGACAGTTTCAGGGTCTTTTCTTTCACAAGTCATTAAAAAAAAAAAAAAGGTCTTAATGCTTCACTTGAAGTCATGTGCAGTTGACTACCACTCTTGTGGCCAGACAAACCCTTCAGGCATGTCTGGATCCATGTTAATCTGCTTTCCTTTGTATGAGTCATTTGTGATAAGGAAATGTAGACAAGATTACATTTCTATTAGGGGAAGGTATAACTGGTTGGAAAGCTGTTCTCCAGAAACAGTTAATTACTCTTCGCTGCCAGGTTGGGTGCATTAGAGCATGTTCTCCAGGGTCTGGACAATATTGAATTCATGATTTAAAGGTGGATTTAGCATTTAATGCTAGTGATGCTACCTGGAAAAAGACTACAAGAGACTGTTATGATCTCAAGAAATTATTTTAAGAACTTGGTGGGAAGGATGCCAAGTAATGACAATAAATAAGAATATTTAGGACAATGGCTTCAAACTAGAGAAGAGCAGATTTAAATTGGATGTCAGGAACAAGTTCTTTACTATGAGGGTGGTGGAATACTGGAACAGGTTGCCCAGGGAGGTGATTGAGGCCCCATCCCTAGAGATATTCAAGGTGAGGCTTGACAGGGCTCTGGGCAACTTGATCAAGTTGAGGATGTCCCTGCTGACTGCAAAGGGGGTTGGACTGGATGACCTCTAGAGAACCCTTCCAGCCTTAGAGATTCTGTGATTCTATGATTCTATGATTCTATGATTCACTTCAATATTTATATAGAATGAATCTTTTACATAAATTCAAGTGGGGAAGAAATGACCAAGGCAGAGTTCTGAGCTGGGGACGATAGGTGGATCACAGCTTGCACAAGACAACAGTGCACACTTAGAAGAGATGCTGTGCTGGAATACCTAGAAAGGTTTATGCCCAGACCCAAGTGTCCTGAGCAAGTCTTTGGAAGTGCTTTTCCTAGTTATGACTTAATCTAGGAAGCCAGAAGAGAGCCAAACCCTTTTTGGATCCAAATAGCTTCCTTCAAGAAAAAGTGTCTCTGTACACCTGTCATTAGCTTCTCCTGAACATGGCTTAGTCTCCTCAGCTTATCTAAAGGACTGAGATACTTCCATTCTTTCTTGAAGGAAGACATTTCTATAGGCAAGTATCACTGGACTTTGGTTGTTAGGAGGACTTTGACTTTTTACCTCCACAGGACTAGGTCTTTCAGATCCAGAGCTGTTTGTGTCAGCAGCTGAGAGGTTGAAAGTCAGGAGTGCCAAGCAGGATAACCACCAGTGAAACCTGTTATGAAAACACCTGAAAGGAGCCACCCTCTGAGATTAATACATTGGAGCTCAGTAAATTAGTAGCCTTCCTGGGTGATATCTCCATTGCTGACATCTGCTACCAGCAGTCCCCTCCACACCTTTAGCAAGTGTTTTGCCATTTCAGAAGCAGGAGGAGCTGCAAGTACGAGTATAAATATAGAGAATCTCTACTAATCATTTCTGGCTTGAAGATTCAAAAGAGATCTACCTAGCAGTTCAGGAAACTGTCAGAGGTGTGCTATTTACGAGCACACTCCCTTCACACACTTCCCCATGGTGTTTGGATCCTTCTTTGAATTCCCTACCTTGTGGTTCCATGGTGGAAAAGAAGTTAGGCAAGTCTCCATGGTCAGAATGTAGCAGAGCCAACAAGCCTGAGAGAAAGGACGTAGAATTTAAAGTAGCCTGGTGAACACTGCATGGATATGAAACCATCTGTCTTGAGGTAGTGTGGGACATGCACTGTGCACATGCATGAGAGATGTATGCATAGATAGATAGAATCATGGAATGGTTTGGGTTGGAAGGGACATCCAAAGGTCATCTAGCCCAACCCCTTTGCAGTCAGCAGGGACACCTCCACTAGATCAGGTTGCTCAGAATCTTGTGAGCCTAACCTTGAATATCTCCAGGGATGGGGCCTCAGCTACATCCCTGGGCAACCTTTTCAAGTGTTCCACCGTGCCCATGGTGGTGAAAGTGTTCATAGAGGTATTTGTCAAATAACTTTGCTAGCGCAGGTTTCACCTCAGAAAGTGTAGCTTAATGCAAGACTGTAAGAGCCCATCCTCTTGATCAGAGAATCATAGAACGGTTTAGGTTGGAAGGGACCTCAAAGCTCATCCTGTTCCAACCCCCTGCCATAGGCAGGGACACCTCCCATTAGATCAGGTCACTCAAGGCCTCATCCAACCTGGCCTTGATCATATGATAATAAATAGGTTTTCATTTCTTCTGATAAGGACATTACTTCTTGTTATTGCTTTTAGTAGAACAGAAGTTGCCTTAGATGTTGTGATTCCTGTGATGAACCCTTTCAGCAAAAAGATTAGCTCCCAGATCTTGACATCACTGCTGGTCACTGGACCACTCCCCTTCTCTTCACCACCACAGGTTTCAGCAGCAACATTCGAAGAGGAAGGGAGTGTGAGAATGGATGGTAGAACCTGGCTTGTAATCCTCCACTGTGAGGTTTCTGGGGAGTGGGAGGAAGAGCATTTATTTCAGTGACAGTATTACTGCTCTAGTCTCATATTAACAGCAGCAGCAGCAGCAGCAGTATGTGAGTAAACTACAGGGTATACTGCAGTGCCTGGCTAGACACACTGGAACGAAGCAAAGCTCAGCCCACTTGGAGTTTTTCCACCTGCTTTCATTGTCTGAAGCACAACGAAGATCACCCAGACAGAGCTGAATCAAGCTGCAGCTCTGACTGCAGGCCACAAAAACGAGACAGGGAACTCCTTGTGTCCTACCCTGTTGCACATGCACCGAGCCATCTTCATCTCACTTGTGCAAACATCTGATCCTTGTAGTTGGTGACTGCTGTGTAACCATATTCCTTTCTCTTTTGTGTCTTTCAGAATGTTCTCATTGTGGAGGTAAGTTGGGTGCTTGTGTCATCTTGTCCTTAGATAAAGTCACAAGGCCGAGCCATGACCGCCTGCTCTGTTTCTAAAGCCTGCCCATGTTTGCACTTCTCCAGCTGGGCGGGGGTGAGGAGGGAGAGGGCTTGGTTTGCTTAATGACTTCTCAGTCTTTTTGCAGTTGCATGATGGATCACACTCCATTGCTGCTGCTCTAATTGACACTCTGCCCTGTGATACCCACCACTCTTTGTTTCTGCCTCGTTTGATTTGTTCCTTCTGTGGTTTCACCAGCTCCTGTTCTGCGAGTCGTTCTGTTCCTTGGAGGGCAATGAATCAACAGCAGTGGTGCCCTGCACTTCTCAGCTGCATGACTTTGAAATGGTAGCATAGCCCCTGCAGATGCTTTACAGCTTCGGGGCTGTTCACACGCTGCTTAAGAACCTCAGTTGTTCCCTCAGGTTCCTGTGTCTCCTGCTCATTAGCATTGCATCCTGCAGCCTCCCCTGGGGAGGGCCCAGCACAGATATGTCACTGATGTAACCCAACAGGGTGCCTTTGTAGAGGAGGAGAATGTGTCACCTCGCTGGTGCTGCAGACTGTCTCATAATTAATGTAGCTGCTGCTCCTTTTAAGTGTTGGGAAAGTAACTGGGATGGTTAGAAGGCATCACAGGTTCTGAGTGGCACTTCAGGCGCAGTCTGCCTCTGTGGGAAGCAAGCTGGACAGTGTAGTGAAGAAAACATATCAGTGGTGCAATGTCTTCTCTTAGCAAAGGTGGGAAAGAAGCTCAGCAGCCACAGAGACAGACAGCTGGCCACCCAAAGAGCTACCAGGAGCTCCAGATCTGCTGACACTCACTGCAGCAGCAGAATGGAACAGGTCCACAGCAAATGTCATTAATGCTTTTGGACAGCTTGGGAGCTGGAGACAAGGTGTTGCTAACGAGAAATCCTCATCCACAGAATCTAGAATCAGCAGGTGCTCTCCATGGCTTGGTCAGTTTTGTAGCCAGGTGTCTGCTGATCTGATTGTGATGAAGTTGGGTGCAGCAGCTCTGAAGAGTGCTCATTTGTACTGCTCTTAATTAAATGACAGACAGGGCAGATTTAGCCCTGGTGTGGGGAGATGCTGGCATGGTGTAGACTTGAGCATGATCTGCAAAGTGTGATCCCTACATCCTTGTAGAGCCCAGTAAAGTCATATCCAGCCCTGTGTTACATCCCAGCTATTTTCAAGAGGGAGTGGACAGTCCTCTGACTATTTCCTGAGTAGAAAGTGCTCGTATCAAAGAGTGGGAGCTCAGTTATAACCTGGTTTTGGATGTGGCTCACAATACACTGGGAAAAATAACACAATTTGCACAGAGTGAGCAGGTGGAACTGCTCAGCCCCTGTCCAGATTTCCTCTTTCCAACTTTTCTTTGTTCTTTACTTCTCTTTGTCATATTTTATAAGGATATTGTTGGAACTGGAAGGACTATGAAGGTTCTGCTTAATAATATAGAAAAATACAAGCCCAAAATGATTAAAGTGGCAAGGTGAGTAAAACAATAATGAACTTAGCAACTAATTAGTCTGGCCCAACATATTTTCCAGTGGAGGGTCCCATTCCAAGATGCTGCTTTAATTCAGTGCTGCAGTATTGTATGGGGAGCACTGCAGTCATTGCCTGAGTCACTAAGAGGAGGGTGGAGGAGAGGACAGGAAATGTTTTTGTGTTCTGCAATGACAGTGACTCTTCAGCCCTTTCAAAACTGGCACTGATGGGCTTTGAGGGGAAGCACCCCCATCTCTTCCCTGCCATCAGGAGGAGGAGCTGAAGGAGCAGGATGATTCCCATGGCTCAGATGTTTTTGTGCATGTTATTCAGGTAAAGGTCTTGATCTGCATGAGGCTTTCTTTTGTTTTCAATTACAGTTTGTTGGTGAAAAGAACATCTCGGCCTGATGGCTACAGACCAGATTGTAAGTGTTGTTTTGAGAAGTTGTTTGTGACAGTGTGAGAAGTCACCACTCTTCTACCACTTGCCTTTCATATCATTCTCTGGACTGCCCTGTAAAGTATCACTTTACAAATGGGGCTGTGGGTGGATTGGTGTACCTGTGGTTTGAGAAGCCTAGCCTGGTGTTTTCTGCAGAGTACCAACTTTATAGGCAAGGTATGAAAGGGATTAATTTTATCCACCAAAGGTGAGTGGTTTGTCTTTTGTCTCTTGATAAACAATAGAGAAGAGAAAATCCAATCCTTTCTTTTCCTTCCTCACTGCATCTCTTTGGAGGAGCTGCAGGATTCCATCTAGACATGAAAGGTGTGTCATTGTGACCCAGATAGTCACAAACTTTACATTTTTATAACAGAATAACTATTTTTATTATATTTTTTACAATAATTATTGTTTAAGGGATAAACAGCTGTAATTCAATCCCATTCCCCAAAAGGCAAAAGAGAAGCTGGGCTTTTTCAGCTTCTTCCTGCTGCTCTGTGTCACACCAGTACCACTTCTCTCTGAATGCTTGGTGCTGGGACTGTGCTGTGGTGAAGCCAGAAATGGAGCTACACCAAGCTCTTGTCTATTTAGACTTGTTAGAATAAGTGATGTAGAGGCTTATGGCTAAATGCAGCAAAGAGTAGATCCATCTAGAAGACATGGACCAGTGTTTCCTACTGAGAAACGTTCTGCTCAGCTGAGCTGGGGAGGAGGGTAGGAAGAGTAGGGAGGTGAGTACCAGGAGACAGCATGAAAGGCCTTGGTTTGGGATGTGGGAGAGAGGAAAACTTCCTGAAGCAAAAGTCACTCACTGTTGAGTCACTGTGGCTTTAGCCCAATAATCCCAACTGCGACCCAAACATTTTGTGGTACAACTTTTTATACAGTAGCATTGTCCACATGTAGAATGTGACCCAGTAAATTACAGTGTGACTGGATGCACTAATGTCAGACATAGGAAAAAACACAATAAAATGACATCACAAAGGGTAGTTTAATATTTTTATGCACTAACTTCTAAAGTGAAACAAGTTTTACCCTGCTGTTTTCATGCTCTGATGAATTCCATAAAACATTGGAGAGCACTCTCATAAATCACTGACCATTTGCTCACTTAAATCCAGGAATCACACAATTGTCAGGGTTGAAAGGGACCTCAATGATCATCCAGTTCCAATCCCCCTGCCATGGGCAGAGACAACTCACACTGTATCAAGTTGCTCAGAGCCACATCCAGCCTGGCCTTAAAATCCTTCAGGGATCCTCCTCCTGGGCAACCTGTTCCAGTGTCTCACCACCTTCATGGTGAAGAACAACTTAACATCCAATCTGAATCTACTCACTTCTAGTTTTGTTTCATTCTCCCCAGTCCTATCACTACCTGACATCCTAAAAAGTCCCTTCCCAGCTTTCTTGTAGCCCCCTTCAGATACTGGAAAGCCACAATAAGTGGCACTCCAAGGTGCCTTTTACCCACAGTTTTAACAACTGAATGACTTCATTACTTGAATACCTGTACAGTTTTTTATGCTGACCTATTTTTGTGTCCATAAGGTTGTGTTTTTCTCTAGTTACTTAGTGTACACTTTGTAAAGAGTCTGATTTGGTTTATGTAGTGCTGATGCTACACAGATGTTCACACTCAGTAAGACCCAAATCTCTGCTTAGCCTGAAGCGTGCGAGTTTGTATGGTCCAGCTACTTCGCATGCACTTAACTTGTTAAGCATCTGCATGAGTCTCCACAAGGTTGGGCCTTTAATTTAGGGAGTATCTGATGTGTTTTGGCAGCACAATGTGCAAAATGTTCTTTGCTGTTCTCAGAGGAAAATGTGTAAACCTCCGAAGGTTACTAATGCATCACAATTGTACTTCTTCTCATCATGACTGTGACACCAGGCAGTTGTCATCGCACACCTATGCCAATGGAGCTTCCAAGTGTAGGCAGAGCTTTACAGCTCTGATTTTGGCTTCCTTATGCACTGTGCCTGTTGCACCACAGGTCTCCAGCTCCCCAGTGACTATTCACATGCCTGTCACAAATGGTCTTTGAGAAAGAACCAGTTATAAGGCTACTGCTGACCTTGATGTCCGAGAGTCAAAAGTAACATAACCTCAACTGACTTTATAGACCTATAGTTTGCTTGTCAGAGATCCAGCACCTGAATTTGAGGGCTATATAATTGCCACTGACCTTGCCACTGCTGATGGTGTTTGTTGTTTTTCTCAATACAGATTATGGATTTGAAATTCCAGATTTGTTCGTGGTAGGTTATGCCTTAGACTACAATGAGCACTTCAGAGACCTAAACGTAAGTTTCTTTCAAAGAGATAGTTGAAAAAAATCCCTCATTGGCTTTTCTGAGATGTTTTACATACCCCATAATTTGCTGCTTCTCTGGGCCCTTAATGTGGTGGTTGGGATCCTTCCAATGAGTGTAGAACTTCCTGAAGCATGGCACATCAGGCCAGGGTTTAATGGCCATGGTGGTGTTAGGCTGGTGGTTGGACTTGATGTCCTTAGAGGTCTTTTTTCAGCCAAACCAATTCTGTGATTCTATGTTTCCTGCAAAACCTTAAATAATCCAAAGGAGACACTTCTCAATGCTGTCAAGGGCTCAGTTCCCAGTCACTTCTCCCTAAGAGCAGAAGTCCATATCATAGAATCATAGAATCATAGAATGGTAGGGTTGGAAGTGACCTCTGGAGATTGAGTCCAACTTGCCTGCCAAAGCAGCATCACCTAGGGCAGGTCACATGGGAACACATCCAGATGGGCTTTGAAAGTCTCCAGAGAAGAATACTCCAGAACTTGTTTGAGAAGCCTGGAGCTCTGGAGAAGCCTGCTCCAGGGCTTGGCTCTCTCACCCTCAGTAAAGCAGTGTTGAGCTGGAGCTTTCTGTGTTCCACTTTGTGCCCATAGTATGCACTGCTATGCTTCTATCTTCTGTTACCCTAGGACTTCACAGCTCCTCATTCCCAGTATATGCAGAGACAGCCGTAAAAAGTGGAACACAGCTACAGTCCAGATATGTTTGGACTTCTGCTGCTGTGTTGCCTGCCCATTTTTTCAGTGAGATAATGATGGAAGGAAGGTGCAAGCCTTGCTTTTGCTTCCTGTGGAACTTCCAGCTTAAAGCTGGGAATTGCAAGTGGGAAAACTTGCTGTAGATAGGAATTTAATTCAGTTGCAAGTCTCCGGATGGGAAGGGTTAATTCCAAGGTCACTGCTTTGGTCAAGCAGAAGTCTTTCTGCTAACAATTCCTTACTAACTAATAATGTAATCAACTCTGGTGCTGCAATCAATGTTCTCTTTTCTTTCAGCACATATGTGTTATCAACGATCATGGCAAAGCAAAATACAGAGTCTGAGGCAGGAACATCTTCACCTAAAGACCTGCAAGCTCAATGAAGCAGAGATTTGACTACACTCCCTCAAGCATCTCCCAGAAGAGCAGATCAAGTGACTTCTGTTTCCTTCAGCTTCATGTAATAAGGGGTTTACTCTAGAGATAGTGATTAATATTTACAGAAGGGAGAGCTTTCATCTGAAATGTGAAGTAGAGGGTTTTCAAAGTTACTACCTTTTTAAAGTAGTGAAATTACCACATAAGATGCCTTTTGACTAATAATATGGCAGCCTTAAGTCTCACTGTGAATGCTTGGACCATTATTCCACCCACTGTAATCCTTGTGCTTCACTGTTGCATAAGATCACTCAAAAGTGCCAGTCCAGAGATTGTTTTACAGAATTTTATTGACTTCATCATCCCTTTAGCCTTGGTCAGACGTGCTGCTGCCAAAGCAAAAGCATTATTTGGACTTATCACAGAATCACAGAATGTTAGGGGTTGGAAGAGATCATCGTGTCAAACCCCTCTGCTAAAGCAGGATCACCTTGGGCAAGCCAAACAGGAATGTATCCAGGTTGGCTTTGAAAATGTCCAGAGAAGAAGACTCCACAACCTCTCTGGCCAGTCTGCTCTAGGGCTTCAGCACTCTCACAGTAAAAACCTTTCCCCTCATGTTCAGGTGGAATGTTCTGTGTTCTATCTTTTGTCCATTATTCCTTGTTCTGTTACCAGCTGCCACTGAAAAGTGCCTGTCCTCTTCCTTTTGACACCCACCCCTCAGACAGTTATAGAAAATATAATTCCACAATTCACAAGTTTTAGCTGGAGCCATAAGATCTAGGATGGTACATTTCTAGCAGGCCAGTTCTGCCTCTTCCAAACAGAACTTTTACCTTTCAGAACGTGCTGAACTAGAGCACTGGCACAAAACAAACCTTTACAAGACACTGTTGATCTGAAGTTGAAGTTGTCACAGTCTTGGTATGCCAGATCTAACCTGTTTAATGTGCTGAATTCTAATCAAGAAAGCATAATGAATGCCAGACAGGTTTCACTTTCTGTGTGCTAGCCTCTTAATTTTATAGGGTGCAAACGAGTTAAAAAAAATTAACATTGTGTTCTCCCATGCAGGTATTCTTAATTAAACCTCATTAAGCATAAAATTTCAATGCTAGCTAGACAATTACTCATTTGTGATTTGATTCGTGTAGCATGTCTAAGTTGAGACATTTTGTAACCGTTTGTCACCTTTAAGAGTCGAGATCTGACTGTGTTGGAGAAGACTTGGATAAAGCAAGGAGGAAAAGGTAGAGGAAGACATAGCAAAGCAGTTACTGCATGAGTGTGCAGGTTGCAGAGATGCCCTCCTTCCCTTAGACATTGTGTCTGAAGAAGTTTGCTCATCTACATTCTGTGCTAAGTGTGGAAAACTGAATTCAGTGCTGGATGTGACTGTTGTCGGTGATTTCCTAAGGGAAGCCGATGCAAAGCCTGCAGCTGGGTGTCCATGGCTTTGCTCTGAACTGGAAGAGGCTGATTGTTATTAGCTTCAGGTTGCTTCAAACTAATAAACATGGTTGTGGATTTTCCTGCTTCAGCAGACTGTGCACATCCTGGAAAAGCTCTTCAAAAGTACACATTTAAACTGGTGATCTAAACATACCTTAGGTATGTACCCTGTGGCTCAGAAGCTGTTGCTGTTTGGATAAAATACACAAGGTGAATGGGATGAAGATCAACTAATTGTGATTGCTAAAGAAATGCTTTAGCCCTCTCTTGAACCTCTGTTTTTAAAGAGTTCTGTTATCATAGAATTTTCTGGTTGGAAAAGACATCCAAGAGCCCAAGCATCATCCCAGCTCCACCATGGCCATTAAATCATGTCCCAAAATGCCATGTGTACATGATTCTTGAACACCTCCAGGGATGGTGACTCCACAACCTCCCTGGGCAGCCTGTTCCAATGCCTGATCACTCTTGCAGGAAAGAAATTTTTCTTAATCTCCAACCTGAACCTCCCCAGGCTATTCCCTCTCATCTTGCCACCTGATACTAAGGAGAAGAGACTGACCCCTACCTCACTCCAACCTCCTTTCAGCTTAAATCCAGCTTAAATCCATTCCCATTCCCATTCTTCTTCTCCAGACTTTGTTGAAAAACAAGTAACTGTCTTGTGTTACAGAGAGGAAAGCACATCCATACAGCCCCTGGATGAAGCTGACAAAAAGGGTTTAATCTCTTTTTCTTTCAGGCAACTGTTACGGTTGTTTTTCATTCCCCTGTTTTCTATGGATTTAGCAGTATTGGCATGTTGCCTAGGCAGAAATACTTAGGCTTAGGTTTAGTTCAAGGCATCCATTAGGTCATTTCCCTTTTTTTTCCTATCTTCTTAAAAATTCAGATTCTGTTTTGCCTTGCAATGGTGATCAGCCTTCAGCAAGAACAACAACAAACCACAAGTGAGCGGGTGTGAAATCAGCACGAAAGCAGCAAGAACTGTTGATGCACATAACTCAGAATGTCTTCATGTTGCTTCATTGGAAGATTCAGACTATTAAAATCTAACTACTTAATAGAAAATACCAGGTTTATATGAAAGAGGAGAAGAACTGGAATTTGTCTTCAGATTGATTTTATTTCCTCCTGCCATCAAGTGATGGATGTGGATTTCGACAGTGACTTTGCACCTGCAGTCGTACCACGACTAAGAGATGGTTTTCTCTTTTCTCCTATTTGAATGTTGTGCTCTTCTATAGCTGAGCAGATCCCTCAGTTGCCATTCACATCACCAAGTAGCCCAGCAAGAGCTAGAGGGATCTTTGCCCTTTTATAAAACGTTTGGGAATGGCTTTCCCTTCTCTTCCCTTTTTTTCATGTTTTCCAAAGCCTCTGATAGTCTGCGTGTAAAATCACGAGTTTTTTGCAGTATCTAAGTGCACTGTGAAAGGTAGCTTAAACTCTTTGTCTCCTTAGCCTGGAGGGAGAATATACACCTCACATGTAAGGTGATGCTACTGAAGTTAAGTCTTCCAAAAGATAGCTCTGGCTGTACTCACCAGGGACCTGAAGAGGATGAGTCAAACTCTTTCTATGCTTCTTTCAGTGGTTCCCATTCGAAACCTTGTAAGCGAGAGAAGCAGCCTCATCCATCCTCCTGGGTACTTCAGCCATCTTCTCAACAAAATGAAAATAAAGTGGAGGGAAAACAAAAGCTTCCATGCTAATTTCATGCACCTTTCACATTACTCAGTCAATGCTATGTGCCCTCCTCTAGGAAGTCAGCCACTTCCTGGCCTGCATCAAAAGCAGTGTGGCCAGCAGGTCAGGAGAGGTGATTCTGTTACTCTGCTCTGTTCTGGTGAGACCCCACCTGGAATACTGTGTGCAGCTATGGGGCCATCAACATGGGAAGGATGTAGATCTCTTGCAGAGGACCCAGAGGAGGCCGTGAAGATGATCAGAGGGCTGGAGCACCTCTCCTTCTCAGGACAGGCTGAGAGAGTTGGGTCTATTCAGCCTAGAGAAGAGAAGGCTCCATGGACACCTCATAGCAGCCTTCTAGTACCTGAATGGGTCTGCAGAAAAGCTGGAGAGGGACTTTGTATAAGGGTTTGCAGTGATAGAACAAGGGGCAATGCTTTTAAACTAGAGCAGGGTAGATTTAGCTTGGGTTTTAGGAAGAAGTTCTTTATTATGATGGTGGTGAGACACTGGGACAGGTTGCCCAGAGAAGTTGTGGATGTCTCATGCCTGAAAGCTGGATGAGGCTTTGAGCTACCAGGTCTAGTGGGAGGATTTGAGCTACCAGGTTGTGTAGAAGGTGTCCCTGCCTGTGACAGAAGGGTTGTAACTAGATGATCTTTAAGGTCCCTTCCAACTCAAGCTGTTCTCTCTTTCTATGATAGAGCCATTCCAGTGCCTGAACCAACAGTGTAGCACTAGGGAGGGACTCCTGTGCTTCAGGGAGACTCAGACCAGCCAGGACACTGCAATAACACATGGCCAGCTGGAAAAGATTGATCACAAGCCATAAACTGTACTATGGGATTATTTTGTGGTGGTAAGAGGATAGCTCTTTGTTAAGTAAGAGCAATTTTCTGCACTTATCATAGAGGACAAGAGGGAAAAGCTAACTGAAACAGAGCAGGGAGTGCTAAGATACTGAAGAAAGGTTGTCATTTATTTTGCAGAAAACGTGGAGAAGACCCAAGGCAAATGGAGACACCAGTTCTGGGTGAGGCTCTGTAAGGCCCTTGAAGGTTGTCAGCTGTAGTTTGGATGCTTCTTTGTGCTGGCTGATGTTACCTTCCTTTCTGTCCATAAAGCAGTGTTAGGTTCCTTTGTACCTTCCCAGGAACACGTGTGTCCGCCGCTGAACCTTTCGCTGCTGCCAGCAGTTGTTTTGGAACACAGAGAGGGTTCCAAACCTGCAGAAGCTTAGACTCAATTAGTTAAATACTTGCTGTCATGCCTTGTTCCTTCTGCTGCTGCGTGGAGCAGGGAGCTACTGACAGGCTGCTGGAGTCTGCAGCACTGCAATTTATTTGTGACGCTAAGGGGAGAAAAAGGTTTGGATGCCATTCAAAGGATGACCTTTAGTTTTGTTTCAGGAGCAGCACAAAAGATTTCCCTTTTTTTTTTTTTTTTTTTCTTCCATAGCAGAAAGAGACAAAGCTGACTTTCTGTGTTGTGATCTAGCAGTTTCTCCTAGTCCTGTGTGACTAGGCCTGATAATAGCAAAGAAATCTCATTTCTAAGCACAGTGTAAAATCACAGAATCGCAGAATGTTAGGGGCTGGAAGGGACCTCAAGAGGTCATCCATTCCAGATTCCAACCCCCCCTGCAGAGCAGGATCACCTAGAGCAGATAGCACAGAAATGCATCCAGTCAGGTCTTGAATATCTCCAGAAAGGGAGACTCCACAACCCCCTTGAGCAGCCTGTTCCAGGGTTCTGTCACCCTCACAGGGAAAAAATTCCTCCTCCATGCAACTTCCTGTGCCTTGGCTTCTACCCTTTGCCCCTTGTCCTGTCATTGGGCAAGATCACTGCACTAAGTCATGACTACATGCTCCAAAATCCATTGGTCCTACTGTTAGCAAAGTTTGGTACATTTGTCAGCACTGTGAAGTCATGAGGTTACACAAGGAACAACTCTGGTGCTGGAAGATGCATGTTCTGCCTTTGCAGTGATTGAATTTGCATAGGAAAACATTGGGATTTAGCTAAGATGTTTTGGCAGCAATGCCAGAAAGAATTATCTTGAAGCACATTTTCTCAGTAATTTTCCATTTTCCTAAACCATGAGAAGTTCTGATCTCTTTTCTTCAGACTGCTTTCCTCCAGCTACACCCTATTTTTATGTTGAGTTCTGCCCTGCTGTCCTTTAACCAATTTCCTTCCAGCCCTGCAGGTTTTCATGATGCTCACAAACTTCTCTTGTTTTCCAAGAAAGACAGACCCTTGTTCAGAAGCCTTTAAGGGTAGGGTTTGAAGGTGCTTAAGCATCCAAGAGCATTTTATGGGATTTCATGGATTCGTAGAATGGTTTGGACTGGAAGGGACTTTAAAGATCACCTAGTTCCAACGCCCTTGCCATGGGCAGGGACACCTCCCACTAGACCAGGTTGCTCATCCAGGTTGCCTCATGCAACCTGGCCTTGAACATCTCCAGGGAAAGGGCATCCACGGCCTCCCTGGGCAACCTGTTCCAGTGTCTCGCCACCCTCCCTGTGAAGAATTTATTCCTAATACGCAGTTTAAATCTCCCCATATCCAGCTTAAATCCATTCCCCCTCATCCTATCACTACAAGCCCTTGTAAGAAGTCCCTCCCCAGCTTTTGTCTATGTCCTCTTCAGGTACTGGAAGGCTTCTATGAGGCCTCCTTAAGAGCCTTCTCCAGGCTGAATAGCCCCAACACTCTCAGCCCGTCCACACTGGGGAGGTGCTCCAGCCCTCTTATCATCTTTGTGGCCTCCTCTGGACCTGCTCCAGCAGTTGAATGTCCTTCTTATGCTGCCTGTGTGAGTGCTTAGTTGCATTCTCTACCTTCAGAAAATGTTTCTTTCCTAATCTGGATAGAAGGGGAAAACATTCAGCAACATAACTTGGAATGAAAACAGGAGGTACCAGGATAAAAAGGAGGGGTGAGTACAATTGTGTCATTCTTTGATGTGGGCATGAATATCTCTTTGTCTTCCTGAATCATACAAGTGTTGTTTAATTGCTTTATTTGTTTGGGTTGTCATGAGTTGGGTTGTAGTAGTGTTTCTGCTTTTTGTTAGGAATTTTGGAATGAGGTGAGTGCTCAAAATTTAGCTTTTGGAAAGATCAGCTCAAGCTAAACACTAGCACAGAGAGACAAAAATCAGAGCAGCTACAAAGGAGTATTCAACAGTAGCACGAGCAGCAGGAAGAGTCAAGGAGGCTAAAAAAAAATTAAGTGTCATTAAGAACTTTTAGAGTATTGATTGGAATGAGTCCAGCATTGAGTGTACAGGAAGAGTATTCAAATGGGTTAAGGATGACCTGCTGAATGAGTGCAGAAATGGAAAGCTTTCTGCTGAGAGCCAGTTTGGTCTTGGGCCCATTTGTGCCATATGGGAAAGAAAACCACAATAAACTGAAGCTGTTTATCTTCCTGCAGAAGGCTTTTCACATAACAACATGATATTATTAACTGCATTTTAGCTCCTTACTACAAACCCTCAGTTTAAGCTTCAAGGACTGCTTTGCCCACGCTGTGTACGAGGCAGTCTCAACTCTGTGAGGTCAGTCTGAATCTCTCTGTGTCTTAAACTGAATCAGCTGCATTACACCCCTGTGTTCCTCCACCTGAACTGATCTCAGCATTGTTCCTAACAGTCTTGCTGTCTTATTTTCTGAGGTTTTTGGGTCTTCCCGTGTGAAATAGGGCTTTTACCCTATTCCTTAGGTCTTCATTTCCATTTCTCCCAGTTCCCCTTAGTCCATGTTGGGCAGAAACCTATTAACAAGTTCAGCAAGTGCTGGGAGCCAGGTGAAGGATGATCTGAAGACATACAACAAACACCAGTGAGGTCACAACCCTTAGAGAAAACAAACCCCCATGAACCTCTGAGACACTCTGCTGGGTGGCAGTTGGTGGGCTTTCATGGGAGATTCCAAGAAAAGTGGATACTTAATTTAAGGGAGGAAAAAAATCTCAGGCTTATGTCCAAAAGTATCAGAGTGGAGACACTAACCCACTTGCAAGGGAAGGAGGATGCTGTGTGCCACCACCATTGCCCAGCATGGTTTAATTTGCTCCCTGAGCCTAGGCAGCAGCTGTGGCTGGAGGAGGAATCTGGCCTGGAACACAAATGAGCACAACAAACATCCTCCTTTGCTGCAGTATTTCTAGCTCCAGTGCTGAGAGGAGGGCAGAAGGGAGCTTATCCAGGTCAGGGTCTGGCACGCGGTCGATTCTGTCAGGCCTGGGCCATATCTTGCAGCATCTTAGCCAAAATATGTCTCCAAATATTTTGACATTTTCTTCACGCCGATCACGAGCTGGAGTCCAAAGCTAGCAAGTATTTTCCTGATTATGTTCCATTTATTTATAGAAGAAAAAGATTAAAAGATGAGAACACATTTCCTGTGCAGGGGGGAACACAAGTCAAGGCGCGTCGTGGCGCTGCCCCGGGCCCATCTGAAGCCTTCAGCTGGGCACAGATTTGCTGGGGTTATTTTTTTCCATCCCTTGAGCTGTGTTTAGACTGCTCAACTTCAGCAGCCTCTGAAATGTGTAAATAATTTCATGCAGAAGGACAACAGCGTTTGGCGAAGTCAAAATAGGTTGTGCAAACTGTGGGTAAAGCTTCTCCAGAAGGAGGAGGAATGCACCTTCTCTGTGTCTCTGTGGGCTTAACCCCAGGTTAAGCCTCTGCCAAGCCTGAGCAACACCAGAGCCACAGATTTTAGTTAATATAGCTCTATGGTTGTGTCCTGGCTTTGCCGGGGCAGAATCCCAGGCTAGCCATGGGCTTCAGGCTATCAGCATCTGAGTCAGCCAGGACAGGTGAGCTGAGCTGGCTACAGGTGTGTCCCAGACCATAAACATCACAATCATTATACAGGCAGAAGTTCACTGAGGATAGGAGCTCCTCCTCCTTCTCTCCATTCCTTGAGGACCTTGCTTACCAATCTGCTCCTGAGGACTGGTTTCTTGGTTATCACAATGGCTCTACGTTTGCTGGGCTAAGTGTAACTTTATATATTTTAGATGTGCATTGGTGTGAGTTTAGTTGCTTGATTAAGTCCTTTCTCATCTCAGCCCTGTGGCTCTTCCCTCCTTTTCCTGATCCTCTTTCCTGGCTGGAGAGGTGTCACTGGGTGATGGCAAAACTGCCCTGGATAGGGGCTAAACATAGCCAGCATGAAACCAGTGTAATTTTCAGTGTGGCTGTTATTGCAAATGGTCTTTAGCCTCTTTGGGTATAATGGCATCAGCCTAAGAACAGGAGTAGGAATGCTTGCACTATTGCTAAGTATAAGAAATTTTTAAAATTGATACAACATTTAATAGGTCACTAAATAGCAGAGCAATGGGGTGGTGCAGTTTGTGATAAGGCTCACCAAATGTTCATCTGCCAGTGTCCTCTGGGAGTTATGGCTGTGGGGGCAAATCCCATAGCCTGAGGAAAGAAAGGCATGCCATAGCTGTTCCCAGCCACCCTTAAGCAGACTGTCCAGAAGTCATGATAAAAACTTACAAGTCTCATTTCTAGTAAGAAAAAAAAGGGGAAGAAAAAAAAAAAAAGTAGAATGTAAGCTCTTCTTTATGATGTGGAACAATCAGAATGGAGTACAGCTGCTGTTTTCTCTGGTCAGTAGTTCATCTGCTCATAAATTCTAGCACTTCTGTCCTTGAGGCTACTCAAGTGCAAACCTTGCCTTCCTAAAGCCATGGTTTCATCAAAGTCGTAATGTGGACATTATCCTGACAAATCAGGCAGAACCTCTCATAAAATCAGAGGATTGTCAGGGCTGGAAGGGATCTCAAGGATCATCCAGTTCCAACCCCCATGCCATGGGCAGGCACACCCTACCCTACATCAGGTTGCTCAGACCTATATCCAGCCTGGCCTTAAAAACTTCCAGGGATGGGACCTCCACCACCTCCCTGGGCAACCTGTTCCTGTGTCTCACCACTCTCGTGGTGAAGAACTTCTTCCTAACATCCAATCTGAATCTACCCACTTCTAGTTTTGCTCCATTCTTCCCACTCCTATCACTACCTGACATCCTAAAAAGTCCCTTCCCAGCTTTTTTGTAGGCCTCCTTCAGATACTGGAAGACCACAATAAGGTCTCCTCAGAGGCTTCTCTTCTCCAGACTGAACAATCCGAACTGTCTCAGTCTGTCTTCACAGCAGAGGAGCTCCAGCCCTCTGATCATCCTCATGACCCTGCTCTGGACATGTTCAAGCATGTCTAGATCTTGTAATAGGGATTCCAGAACTGAATGTAGTACTCTGCATCTTTCACCTCTACATCTTCCACATTAATGTGCTAAGAGAAACCTGTCCCCAGCCAAAGAACCATATAATGTAAAATGATTCTGTTATGTATTGCAGGAGCAGCCACAAAATACTAGGTGTCAGTCAAGCCTATGGGGTATCAGAATAGGGACAGTGGTGTTTTACCCTGCCATTTTTGGAAGGGAGAATGGGCGGATGGAAGGAGGTGGGAAGGAGGGAGGATGGAAGGAGGTTGGGAGGATGGGAAGAACTGCCATAGTCTCTGGCTTACCCAGTGGCCTGAGTGCACCTTCAGAACAGTGCTCCCTCAGACCTTGGAGGCTCCCATGGCAGAGAAGAGATGTTGATGCAACGACCAGTATCAGCTTCATCATCCTGCTGAGATCTCCTGCTATTCTCTGAGCCCAGCTCTCAATGTTAGAGCAGATGGGACCACAGTTTAAAACCTCAAAGACATAGGAGTTAGCTTTTCAACAAGAACAAGCTCTAAATAAAAAAACTTCATTAACACCTTCAAACATCCCTGCCCTTCTCCTGGGGGTTTGTGCTGCCATCCCTGAGTGCCAGCACCACCTTGACTCAGCTTCTTTCCACAGAATCATCAGGGTTGGAAGGGACCACAAACATCATCCAGTTCCAACCCCTCTGCCATGCCCAGGGACACCCTACCCTAGAGCAGGCTGCCCACAGCCTCAGCCAGCCTGGATGCAAACACCTCCAGGGATGTGGCCCCAAACACCTCCCTGGGCAGCCCATTACAGGTTCTCACCACTCTCATGCTCAACAACTTCCTCCTCACATCCAGTCTGAATCTCCCCACCTCCAGCTTTGCTCCATTCCTCCTAGTCCTGTCGCTGCCTGATAGCCTAAAAAGTCCAGAACCAGTTTTCCTCACCCTCTGCTGGTTCTCACTCTTGTCCCCTAGACTGCTTTATAAATGTGCATTTCACAGTCCCAAAATACCATTCCTGACTTCCCATTCCCTTGCCATCCCATGGCTCCAACCTAAGTAATAGTGTGGGTGGGAAGCTATTCTGAAAATCGAGGAAGTAGCTGGTTTCCATGTTTAGCTATAATCAAAATGATGCTACCAAGAGATGTGAAACACTAAGGCAACAAGGCCTGGCTAATGTCTTCTGCTGCTGTTGACAGGAGCTGCTGCTTCCACTCCTTCAGATGGTTTTGATGTAAGGGAAATGCAGTGTCCCAGCAGATGTACTGCATTCATCCATAACATAACTGATAGCCAACAGATAAAGAGCTGCAAACTGACAAATGACTCTTTAAGAATTTAGAGGCTGGAGAGACGAGAAGTTCAACATGAGCCAGCAGTGTGCACTTGCAGCCCAGAAAGCCAAGCAGACCCTGGGCTGCAGCAGAAGTGTGGCCAGCAAGGCCAGGCAGGTGATTCTCCCTCTCTGCTCTGCCCTGGTGAGACCCCACCTGGAGTACTGCATCCAGTGCTGGAGCCCCTATTGCAAGAGAGATGTGGACATGCTGGAGTGTGTCCAGAGAAGGGCCACAAGGATGCTCAGAGGGCTGCAGCACCTCTGCTGTGAGGACAGACTGAAAGAGTTGGGGCTGTGCAGTCTGGAGAAGAGGAGGCTCCCAGGTGACCTTCTTGTGGCCTTCTAGTATCTGAAGGGGGCTACAGAAAAGCTGGGGAGGGATTTTTTAGTCTATCAGGTAGTGACAGGACTAGGGGGAATGGAGCAAAGCTGGAGGTGGGGAGATTGAGATTGGATGTTAGGAGGAAGTTGTTGAGCATGAGAGTGGTGAGAGCCTGGAATGGGTTGCCCAGGGAGGTGTTTGGGGCCACATCCCTGGAGGTCTTTGCATCCAGGCTGGCTGAGGCTGTGGGCAGCCTGATCTAGGGTAGGGTGTCCCTGCCCATGGCAGAGGAGTTGGAACTAGGCGATCCTTGTGGTCCCTTCCAACCCTGATTGATTCTATGATTTTGGCTTTTAAAAAACTTCCCTATGCCTTGACACACTTTACAAGAGCTCTTGGCTAGCATATTGTCAGAAATCTCCTAATTAGTCATTCCAGGAAAACAAGCATTCATGATTTGATCTTTTGTGTATAGGTTCATGTAAGGTGAGAAGTCCTGGGAAGTTGCCATCACTCTTCTGAGTTAATTCAGCACAATTGCTCTAAAAATTAGCTTTAAAATATGCAATTAAGTATCCATGTGTTACTGTCTGCATGAATTGCTTCCTGAGAGGCAAAAAGTACTTCTAATTTATGTTCACTAGTTGTCAGGAGAAATGTGGACATAGTAAACCAGTTCAAAATAAAAATCAGTCATTTTGATCAAGTCTCAGCTAAAAGCTACTTTTCTATTTCTCCCATTCTCAGTTATCTTCCAGAGCTCCATCAGAATCGGTGTTCAATGTCTTAAGTCAGTCACAGGATTCCAGCTTGATTGTCTGTGGAGTGCACTTCATTAGCTCTACTTTACTGATCTTCGAATTTCTGCTTAAGGGATCTCTCATGAGCCTGGATTTCATACAATCATAGAATTCTTTTGGTTATAAAAGACTTCTAAGCAATCCTTGAGTCCAATCATCAACCTAAGACCACCATAACCATTAAACCATGTCCCAAAGTCTGCTCCTTCCAACCAGTATATTTCAAAGGTGGTATCCAAATTGCTCTTCCCAATTAAATTCCTTTTTGCTCTTCTTTGTGCTTCCCATAGCAGGTTCACTCCCTTTATTTCTTTCAATACATGTGTGTGTGGATCATTCTGAAGGGGGCCTACAGGAAGGCTGGGGAGGGACTGTTCACAAGGTCTTGTAATGACAGGACAAGGGGGAATGGGTTCAAACTGGCAGAGGGGAGATTTAAACTGGATGTTAGGAGGAAGTTCTTCGCAGTGAGGGTGACGAGACACTGGAACAGGTTGCCCGGGGAGGTTGTGGCTGCTCCCTCCCTGGATGTGTTCAAGGCCAGGCTGTATGATGTCTTGAGCGTCCTGATCTAGTGGGAGGTGTCCCTGCCTATGGCACAGGGGGGTTGGAACTGGATGATCTTGGAGGTCTCTTCCAACCTAAACCATTCTGTGATTCTATGATCATGCATCTCTGTGCTCCCATTTAAATGCTGAATTGTTTCAGCAACTGGGAAATTGTTTTCTCCAGTGATGGCTTAGGGCACAGTAAGGCAGCCTTAAAGAGAGAACAACTGGCTTGAGAGAATTATTCTTCACAGTTTCAGCTCTTCTGGATGCAACAATAGCATAGTAGGTTGAGAGAGGTTCTCCTCTACTCTACCCTGGTGAGGCCACATCTGGAGTAGTCTGTCCAGTTCTGGGGTGCCCAGTTCAAGAGTGACATAGAACTGCTTGAGAGAGTCCAGCACAGAGCCACAAGGGTGATGATGAGAGCCTGAGGCAGCTGGGGCTTTGCTGCTCGGAGAGGAGGGGACTGAGAGGTGACCTCAGCAATGGTTATCAATATGTTCAGGGTGAGTGGCAGGAGGCTGGAGCCAGGCAATGGGTGGAAGGTGATGCATAGGAAGTTTCATGGAAAGGTGAGGAGGAATTTTTTTCCCCTGTGAGGGTGACAGAACCCTGGAACAGGCTGCCCAGGGAGATTGTGGAGTCTCCCTCTCTGGAGATATTCAAGACCTGCCTGGATGCATCTGGTCTAGGTGATGCTGCTCTGGCAGGGAGATTGGACTGGATGAGCTTTTGAGGTTCCTTCCAGCCCCTGACATTCTGTGATTCTGTGATAAAATATATGCTGGGCCTCCTCTCGGCTGCTTGAGCCTCCTCTCCATTGCTTGTGCCTCCTTGGTTGCTGGCCCAGCTCCCTGTGGCCATGCCGAGCCTCCTGCTCTGCCTTCCTCAGTGCCTGGCAGCCAACCCCAGGTCTGTGTTCCCCAGCTCTGAGCGGGGCAGGGCCCTGCACTAGCCTCACGCAGTGCCAAGGTGCCCTGGCCCTCACCTTGTTCCCCGCTGGTGCAGCATAAAGCAGCCCTGCAGCCTGAAGCCTTGTGCCTCTCCCACCATTTGCAGTTATTTCCACCACCTGGACAAACTTCCACCAGCCCCGTTTCTGGGTTTAGCCTTCTTCACCTAGGCTGCAGCTCACTGCTGCGCGTCTCTAAGGATCTGCCCAATCTCTTCAAGAACTCCTTGGGTTTTTGGTTTTTTTTTTTTTCCCCTGACAGAGCCAGATTCTTGGCACATTCTTCCAGCATTCCTTTGAGCAGCCAGTCAGCAAACAACGGCGCAAACTCTCGCCTGCCCTCTCATTGTTTCCTGACCCTGACTTGCGAGAGGTCGGCGTGATGGATGTTTAAACTAACCACAGGCTCGCTTTCCGCCAGCCCTCTCCGCCTGAGCTTTCGGCTTGCATTAATTGCCATTCCTTTCAATTGCACTGCAGTCAGGATGGAAGGCAGCGGTCGCAGGCTTTCAGCACCTCCTGCCCAAATAATTAATGTATCGCTCGAGGCCGCGTTCTGCCCCTTCTCCTGCTCCCCGGACATCTTCTTCCCTTCTGCCGTCCGCGTTTTCGAGTCGCTCTTGAAGAGCACTGAGGTTGGTCTGATCAAGTGGACAGCCAAGGGCAGCGACATCCAAGAGCAAAGTGCTGCTTCAGATAAGAGTATTTACAGGCTGGCCCTGTGCAGGCGTTTCCAAGCTGGCTTTCACTACAGAAAGAGGGGGCCTACAGGAAGGCTGGGGAGGGACTGTTCACAAGGTCTTGTAATGACACGACGAGGGGGAATGGGTTCAAATTGGTGGAGGGGAGACTTAGATAGGATGTTAGGAGGAAGTTCTTCACAGTGAGGGTGGCGAGGCACTGGAACAGGTTGCCCAGGGAGGTTGTGGCTGCTCCCTCCCTGGAGGTGTTCAGGGCCAGGCTGGATGAGGTCTTGAGTGACCTGATCTAGTGGGAGGTGTCCCTGCCTGCGGCACCGGGGGGTTGGAACTGGATGATCTTGGAGGTCTCTTCCAACCTAAGCCATTCTATGATTCTATGAAATACCTGACGTAGGCAAGCACACAGGCTCACATTTTCTGTTTTGAAAACCGAGCTGCTACAGCCCCGATTATAGAGATACACAAGCAGCTCTACTTTCAAGCAAAGGAGAACAAGGTGGGGTAGGAACCATAGTGTCAGTGCTTTCCCCTACTCAGCAGTGGCACTGCACGTGGCAGAGTGTCCTATTTAGCAGCAGCATCTTTAAAGGATGCTCTTGTCACAACAGCAGCTGGTTGCACTGGGATTTAGCCACTTGACCCCTTGCCCGGTAGATCAACTGCTAGATCATACTCTGCTTGCTGCACTGTGATCACTTCCTAATACTGTCCTCTTTTGCCCCTTTGCTGCATTTTTTTCCCCACTGCCTTCTTTCAGCTCTTGTTATATTTTTAATTCTGCTTTGTCTCAATGTTGCTAGAACTAGCAGCCTTCTGCTGGGCTCTCAGACTCCAAAGGATCTGCCGAGCTTCCTTTCTGGTCTCACAGGACTGCTGCTGAAGCTTCTGGCAGAATTTCTTTCTTATAGCTTTCCCCCCTCCCCGCCCCAGACTCTACTGAAATAGCTGCTTGAGTTTCCAGTAAGAGATGCTGCATCACTATGAGGAGCAGGTGGTTCTCATTTGAGAAGCTCCAGTCAAGAAACTGAAACATGTGACATCTTGTGAATCACAGATTCCTGCCTTCTCTCCTGACATTTATCTTTTTTGAGTTCCTGGCTGATCCTTACAATGGGTAACTAAATGAGATTTCATAGCACACCACTACAGCCCAGTCAAACCATCTCTAGACAAATGGCGTAGGTGGAGTCACTGCAAGGTGCAGAATTAGAAAAATCACTGGATTTTGGCCTCTAGAATATTTCTATGTCTGTACCACTGCTTTCCAGATGAAATGGAAGTGCCAAGAGCCTGACATCTCCTGAGTCAGTGTTCCAAATCTCCCAGTGTCTTATCTATCAGCATCACCACCCCTCACCCTCCCCTTTATTTTGTTTTCCAGACAGTTCAGCCTGAGATCCTATTTGCCATTTTTCAGCCTTTATTTGCTCCTGCCTGAGAACTGGAGTGCTGGTGGCAACTCTGGCCAGCCATCAGGCACTTCGTCTTCCTCCATGCTCTAAGAATTCCCCACAGAAAAATGTACCAGCTTCAACCTCACAATCTGTCCAATGAGGGAAAAAATGCATAAGGAAAAAAAATACAAACAACAAGCAAAAGATCATAGAGAAATTTGTTTTTTTTTTTTAAAAACACACATCACAGAAAATTATCTACAGCAAGAGAAGACAGGGAGTTTGAACATCTGAAATTCAAAATCTGAGTGTCTTGCATTTTAAAACATATCTCTGGGCTTGGATGTGTCTGGCTATGGTCTATCTCTCTGTGGTGTTGTCTAAACTGAGCTAGTTGAAAGGAGATTCTGCTGTCTCTGGGCGAGTTCATCCAGTTTCTCTCACAAGCTCATCACATAACAACAATAACTTTACGCTTAGCTCATGAAGATATGCCAGAGAGTCTTCTTCCACACCTCACTGCTGTCCAGACAAGCTAGGAGACAATGCAGTGTCCCTGGAGTAGATGTGCTTGAGCCCATAACTGTTGCTTGTTTGTTTTGGGTTTATTTCTGTCCTACTTAGTATCTGAATGTCCTTTATGTTTGCAGTTGTGTGCAAAGGACGAGAGATTGTGCACGTGCCGTTGGAGTGTTCCTTGATAATGGCAGTGCCACAGAGTTACACAGCCACTACCCATGACAGAAGTCATGTTCTCTTTGCTGCTCCTCAGTGGACTCAGTGTGAAAGAGGTGCAGGTGCAAGGAGCGATGCTTCCCCGGGGATACTTCAGCCTCTCGCACTCTAAGAAACTTGTCCTTGACTCCATTCATTCACCCAGGTACTCTCTCATCTCTGCTGTGGCTTCTGCTCCTTCAGCAGCACATCTACAATCACTGCTCAAAGTTTCCTTCTGCGGTTCTGACCTAGATCTTCCCTGATTTAGCTTCTGCCGCCCATGCTCCACTGAATCAGTTTACCTAGCTCATGGCTTCCATAAAGCTCAGAACTGGAGGTGAGAGGAGTCTTTCATTCTAACTGAAAACTGTCAGGTTAAAACTACTTTAAGCTACTTGGGTATTTTAAAGACAGGAGCTTGTGTGGAAAGGAGAAGGGACAGGGCATGTCTCTCAGCAGCTTGCTTATGAGGAAGGCTAACAAGGAACAAACTGTTCTATTGATGCTGCATCTCAGCCCAAGCTTCCGGAAAGCTCAGTTATCTCTTAAGGGTCTCACAAAAGCCTTTATTGATTTATTTCCAGCTAATTCTACTGCTCCCTCCTCTGATCTGTCTCTTACTTTTGAGAAGCTTGCTCTGGTTACTCTTCATGCTTTCATTTGGCTCCCTCAATTCTATTTCAGCTTCCATGTCTTAAGTCTTCCGAGGTGTTAAGGGATTCTTATTCTTTTCAGCAAAATATCTGTACTCAGTCACCTTATCTTCCCTTTCTGTACTTAGCCTCTAAAGGACCTCACCATAAATACCATTTTAGCATCTTTCTCCATGCTCGTGACTCACCAGTCTTGCTACTTCAGACCTGTCGTGTTCGTTCCAAGAGCAAATCTTGAGCTGTCTCTCTGGCACTAATTGCCATGCTGCTGTCTGGTGTTTCCTAAGCTGACTTAGTGCAGTATCCACGCTGGGATATTTTTGGCCATCTCTTTTAACACCACTCCACTAAACATATTTTCTTGCAACTCTTCAGCTCTTGTGTCCTCTTACAGCAACTTGATTTTGGTTCCCCACATCTGTTTACTCCCACTTAATATAACTTGTGTTCCCTTGGTAGGAAAGAGGAGGTAGGTCACCAGTCACTGCATCCTACAAAAGGTGAGAGGGTCTAAGCTAGGTTTGGTGAATGGAAGTAGACCATGTCTTGAAAACATCCTCTAAGAGTGACTTATGCTATCCTTTGTCCATTTTTGTTTGTTTCTTTTGTCTCTGAAGTTGAGCAGGTGAACAGCACACAACCCAGCCTAGCAGATTTTTCTGAAGACAAACGTATCCAACTGTGAAGGTGCAAACACAAAAGAGAGGAGCTGAGAGCTTAGCACTGACCGATGGGGAATAACTGGGAGTAATGAGATTAAACTGAACAAAGGAAAACCACTGAAGGTTGAACATCAGGAAAATATCCTGGCCGTGTCTATCAGAGCATGGACTAATTTCCCATGGGAAGTGGTGGAAACTCCATCTCTTGAGTCATTTAAAATTAAACCAGATAAATTTTTAAATTTTTTTTTAAGAAAAAGAGGGTTGGGAACAACCCATTTGAAATGAGAAGGGGATGGTCTGGATGATGGTTTCGAAAGACAGTTTTAGTCTCAAGTTTCTTTTATTCTGAAATTAAATAACATGCCTTGCTTAGGGGCTTCTCAGGCAGGACTGCCAAACCTGCAGCTGCACTGTGTGCTCCTCATTACGGTCAGGTTGAAATGCTAATGTGACTCCCAACTGATCATTTTTCTGTGTTGTGGTAATGTTACAGCTCCAGCCTGCTAGAGTAACCAGAGGAGTCCCCCACGGGCCTCCTCCTCTCTGCATTGTGGACCTGGTCGGGGACCATCATAGGATTTATCTGCCAAAACGCTTCTTTGTTTTGGACTGAGTCCTTGTTATTTCCTCTACCACGTACCCTGTTGGGCTGAGCTCTCCTAGATGGCAGAGCTGAAGCAATTTAAAATGCAAAATGCTTGATGCAGCCTTGCTGTAACAGGGTCTGCTGCAGACAGCCCACTGATTTCTCCAAAGCTACTGGCTAGAAACAGCCTCTGGTGAGACGGTTCACTCTGCTGCACGTGAGAGCCGCTCAGACATCTAACTCCACATCCAGTTAAAGCAGTTAGGATTTGGCTCCAAAAGGACATTGTTTCCCATGAACAATTCGAGCTTCCAGTTCTCAACCACAGCAGGCCAAGGAAACAGTTCATTTCTGCTCGTGTCTTTAGCAAACCCCCGTGGTCCAGCTGCAGCGACAGTCTGCAAGACGTCAGCTTTGGTACAGTGGTGCAAATGCGTGGAAAAGCAACAAGCTCAATGAGACAAGTTCAGAGGAGCTGCAAGTGACCTCCTTGCACTGTCCACTTACACTTTTCAAGCCTTCTGTCTCATAAAACTCTTTATCCCACTAGAAGTGTTTGTCCACGCAGGTTTGCTCTCACAAATGTGTTGGGTTTTTTTTTCTCCAACTAACTGAATTCTACTGCAATGCATTTTTATTTCTTTTTTCGGGTTGAAGTGCTGAAGAATCCTGAATCCATACTTGGGTCACATTTTGAGGTCTTGTTTTCAAACGACACACAACTTTCTTTAAGTTTAAGGTTCTGATAAGAATTAATTTGACTTCTGCTATCTCCTATCTCCAGAACTTGTCTTCGTTTCCGACAGTTTGCAGAAGAGGACACTAGGTCAGGGGTTTTTTTGGTGTGTGCTGTTTTCTTTTTCAGCTGAGCAGCTCCATGTGGTTGTGCTGCATTTCTCAAATGGCAAAAGACTTCTTTTTCTTTTTTTTTTTAACTATCATTGGATTAGCACGAGATGCCTGAGAGCTTACCATCTAACAGCCAGAGACACAGCAAATAAACTGACAATGGCTGTGGTAGATGCGTAGAGGAAAAAAGGAAATTACTTGGGATGCAAGAAGATCGATCAGAATGATTGCAGGAGTCTCCTTACAGATTTGAGCAGTCAGGTAAGTAACACAATCCAAAACAAGAGCTGTGAGCAGAGCAGAGCAAAATAGTAAAGTATTTTACCTGTGTTGATAAGTCCCCAGTTCAGAATCCAGACAACCTTCACAGCTCTGAATTTGTACAGCTTTGCAGTTCATTCCTGAGGAATTTTCTTGTAATGATTATTCTGCTTGCATCCACTCATCATTTCCTTCTTACTCTTTCTCTTATAATTTCCATTCTTTTAATTTTATTTTTTTTTTGCTAAGAGTTTTACCATTTCTATTTTCTTAGTCATCTTTGTCCCCAGCTTATTTCACATTTGCCTATTTCTGTCAGCTTTTGAGTCCTCCCTTTATCTGTCTTATCACCACAATTACCATGTATCTTTTTTTTTTTTTGGCTTTTCCACATCACAGCTCCAGAGTATCACATTCTCCTGTTGCAAAATCTCCTCTCATCTAAATATCAACAAAAAGTTAGCTGGAAGTCATCCGTATTTCATTATATTTGGCATTGAGAAGTGCAGCTTTTAAAGAGCCTCCACCCTACAGCTGCATCTCATCACTGATCCATTTAAATGCACTGATCTAGCCAAAAAGCAAATGTTTCCCATTACAACCTGTCTCTAAGTGACATCTATGTGCTAGTTTAGGAATAGATCTTCATAACAGAACTACTTTGGAGGTAAAACAGGAAAAGAGATTCTTCTGGTTCAGTGCTAAACACTTGCAGGCTTTTAGCCTGCAATAATTACAGGGCCGTGTCATTCCATCCAGGCATGTAGTGGTTAAAACAAACACTGTGAGCATTGCTCACTGAATACAAATCCTGTAATTACAGCTTAGGTGTATCGCCAGGTAGGTGACTTAAAATTGGCTCCTGCTTTTGGAGGGGTTTCTTCACATAAAAGGAAACAATGGAAAACTCTGAAGTTCACAAGGAAGATAGAATAGGGTACCCAACACACTACTAATAGCCCAAAGGCCCTCAGGTCTCTATAGGGGTGATCATAGAATCATAGAATGGTTTAGGTTGGAAGGAACATCAAAGCTCATCCAGTTCCACCTCCCCACCATAGGCAGAGTCACCTCCCACTAGAACAGGTTGCTCAAGGCCTCATCCAACCTGGCCCTGAACACCTCCAGGGAGGAAGCAGCCACAACCTTCCTGGGCAACCTGTGCCAGTGCCTCACCACCCTCACTGGAAAGAACTTCTTCCTAACATCTAGTTTAAATGTCCCAGAATAGTCTAGGCTGGAAGGGAGCTCCAAAGGTCATCCAGTCCAACCCCCACCGCAGTCAGCAGGGGCATCCTCAACTAGATCAGGTTGCCCAGAGTCCTGTCGAGCCTCACCTTGAGTATCTCCAGGGATGGGACCTCAACTACCTTCACATACTGCTGTGGCTTCATGAAGAGAGTACTGATGCCTGATCTGCCTACAGGCTGACACAGGAGTGTGTGAGATGGCTTTTTAGTTTGTTTGACTTCATTGACATGGTTTATACTACTGGAAATCCTGCTCTCAGGATGAAGAGTCTTAGAAGAGGGGTTTGAAGGTCCTGTGACACAACTATTTTGATGTCAACCTCATAGAAAGCTGAAAAAGGATTTTCTTACAATTAAGAAGGGAAATACACAGCATATGCAATACTGTAGCCCTTATTTCAAATATGTATATATTGAGTATCTAGTAGAGGGTATCCTCCAATCCTCATGCTGCCTATGTGCTTCTTGACTGCCTCAGGAGAACTAGAGAGTTTTATAACAAGAGAGTGGGAAGCTCTAATTCTGGTACTCAGGAACTTGTGGGAGTTTGTTTCTGGACAGTGAAGGCAAGTAAATAAATGAGAACATACAGTGAGAGGTGCATAGGCTTTGGAGCACTTTGCAGGAGCTGCTACCAAGCAATCCACAGAGGCTAGATCCAGCTGCTTAGTGTTTGGGCACCTGTAGAAACACCATGGTTTCTCCTGTAGGACTTTCTCACTCCCAAATGAATTTTACATGTGTGAGATGGGTCCATGAATCACACTTTCTGCAGTGCTGACACAAAAATAAGTCTATTTTTGATCACGCTGGCATCTCCTTTCCAAAACTTTTAATCCACAACTGTAGCCAGCAGCATCTTTAACCTCTGGTGTGCCTTCCCATACACTCAACCTTAAGACAGACAAACTGTTGAAACCCTGAGCTGTATTTGCTTTCTGAATGAACATCCTGGCCATGCTAAAGGCAGCAGTTCTTGGATAACAAAGTTATTGTTTCCTGCTGTTTTCAGGCAGCATCAGAAGAGTAACTGCAGTGGGCTCAGCTGAAGTGACACACTGAAGGCTGCCTTTACATCCACGAGGACTGAAAAATAACCTGCTGTAGGGAGGCTTTGATTTTCAGTCCCAGTTCCATGAAAGGGACACAGCTCCAACTGCTGTCTTGTCCAGCAGTGATCAGGGTAAGGATTTAGTCACTTCTTGCTAGAGAATAGTTTAGACTGAAAATCTTTCTATAATGCTGATGTAGAGAACAGATCTCTGATGAACAAAAGAAAACCCCTCCCCAACCCTTGTGAGACTGTACTGTGAAAAGACAAGAGCTGAATCCAGTCTGAATGCATTTGGCACATGGTATGTGATGCTTAACCCTTCGCCTTAAGGGAGATCACTTAGATCACATCTCAGTATTTTGCTTTTCTCTGGACTTACACACAAGTCAGTTCTGAGACAGATTTTCTAATGATACCTTATGGTAGTGGACACTACTGCTCAAATCTTTATTACTATGAAGTATTAAAGTGTCTCTGTCAATACAGATGACATGTCCTGGGCCTGTTGTTTCTAGGGTCACAACCATTCCTGGTACAGTCTGGACAGAGACTGCTGCATTTTGTAATGTGGTGAATGAAGGTAAACTCAAAATCATATTTTCCTTCACAGAAGCTTTCCAAATACAAGCCCTGGTGCTTTCTCAGTTAAAAACAAATCCTCCCTTACAAAAGGCAAACCTCCAGGAACACAGATCTTGCAGCACTCTGTTACACTGTTGCTCTCAGCCCACAAAACAGCGTGGCAATTTATAAAGTGATAAGCCAAAGAATTAGGAAATAATTAATTAACATAATTGAAATGTCTCAGTTAACATACTTGGTTAACAGCATTGCTACCAGGAGAGCATTCCCCCTCCACGCTTGGATGAAAGCCTTACTGTTAACTCGTGTCATACTTGCTTCTTAATATAGAAATAATTAATACTGGTATATGTGCAGTTCTATAGAGCAGAACTCAGCTGTCCCCTGCCAGTCACCAAAGGGATGCTGGTTTATACGCAGGGCTAAAGCTTTCATTCGGTTGTAATTCTCACAATGCTGGGGTGAAACAAAAAGGAAGTGGGCTAATAATAAGTCATTACAGTTCCAGTAGTCTGGGCTCTCTCAGAAGTCAGTGGAAAGAAGTAAGAACCCAAAGAAGTGGATGTAGACCATCTTAACTAGTGGTATGAACGTGTCTGGTCAGATCCTGTGTCTCTTCACTGACTACCGAGGGAGCCTAGCTCAGAGGCCATGAATAATTTATAGATGGATGAAATCAGGTGTCATGAATACCATCCTCAGTGTCTAGCACATTGGGAGAGCACAAGGCAGGCAGAAAATTTCCCTTGCCTCAGGGTATTTGGGGGCTGTGCTCTCAGGTTCCCTGTTTGCCCAGAAAGAGAGTCCTGTTGCAACCAGATTTGTAAGGATTTGCTTGCAGCTGGAGTTAGCACTAATGGCAGTGCTGAAACACCTCCACCTGCAACAAGAGCCTCACATTCTCACCTTCACAGTGAGCTAAACCAGAGGTGAGTAAGGCACTCAGATTTTTGAATGGGAGTACCCAGCACTCCCTTTGCCAATCCGTTAGCATTCTCAATATTTCAGCAGTGCTCCTGCTCTGAACTGGAACCAAGAGCAAGTCTTTCATTAAAAGCCAGAAGGAGAGCAGGAGTAAGTGCTCCATTCAATTACAACATTTCCAGCCAATATGTTAAGGAGCATTTAGATTCTGCACATATCTTGTGCAGAGTCAATGGAAATTGCATGAGCAAAAGCTGGCAAGGCTTGGAGGAAGCCAATGTAAAATGAGCAAAGACTACCAGAGTCTAGACCATAAATTACAAGAATAAGGCTCTGGCATTTATCAGAGAAGAACCTCTATATTTAGCTACTAAGTGTTGGAGAGTGGCAAGTGATCTCCAGCACAGTTTAGAGCAGCCTGCTCTGCCCTGAGTGCCACATTTGACTTTAAGAAGGTGTTCCAGCAACGTTTCTGCAGATCCAAGGAGCAGCATCACAGACCAGCACAATCCCCTTGCCCAGATGTGCCAGCACATCCTCCTCCTGGGTCAGTTGTTTCTACACCTTCTTTCAATGCAGTGTAGCATAACAGATGGGGCACTACTCAATTAGTCCAGCACTCTGTGAAAGAACTGTTTGGCTGTAGGTGCAGCTAAATTAGGGAGCTCTTTGAGGTATTGTTGTCAGGAGATACTATCATGGACCATCCTTTCCCAGCAATCCAAGCTGCTTACTTCATTCTCAGCCCTCATCTTTGTCCTTGTAAGAACAATATTGTTATGCTCACAAAGAGTGTAGTCCTCTGAGATGGAGTCAGAAAACATCTTGCAGGAGGAGAAGCCAAAATGTGACTGCTGCAGCGTTTCCACTCAGTTTATCCCCTTCACTAAAAGCAGCTAACTATTGGAAGGGGACTTAAGCTCTGCACAGCTGTTATTTACCTCTGTTTTGAAATGCAGAAAGTTGCAGTAATCTGTTTATTTGTCTTTAACTCTTTTGTGCTTTGGAAGTATTGCCCAGTGCAAAAGGCGAGGTGATTGTATTTGAGGAAAAGTCTTGTGCTGGCAATATTTTAGCAACTGTTTCTCTCTAAAAGAAGACCAATAACTATGGGAAAGCAGATTAGATAAACACAGAATCTATCAATCATAAAATCAATCACAGAATGGTTTAGGTTGGAAGGGACCTCAAAGATCAGCCAGTTCCAACCCCCCTGTGCCATAGGCAGGGACACCTCCCACTAGATCAGGACTCTCAAGACCTCGTCCAGCCTGGCCTTGAACACATTCAGGGAGGGAGCAGCCACAACCTCCCTGGGCAACCTGTTCCAGTGTCTCGCCACCCTCACTGTGAAGAACTTTCTCCTAACATCCTGTTTAAATCTGCCAGTTTGACCCCATTCCCCCTCGTCCTGTCATTACAAGACCTTGTGAACAGTCCCTCCCCAGCCATCCTGTAGGCCCCCTTCAGATACTGGAAGGTTGCTATAAGGTCTCCTTGAAGCCTTCTCTTCTCCAGGCAACAATGCAAACAAAAAGTGCAACAATGCAAAATAAAAAGTGCTAGCAGATAGAAAAGTTTGACAAAGGATGATTGATGGCAAATCTTTGCCTTTCCTCTGGCTTTTGTGAAGATTTCCCTAAAACCCAAGGATGTCTCCAAAAGGGCAGCCTGATGCAACACAAATGCAACAGAACCTGTTGCTCCTGCAACTGGTACTACAGGTCTGGGAATGAGAAGATCAAACAGGAATACAACATATCAAGGAGGAGGTTTTTCTCTCTAGATTTCTTTTCTGTATTAATCAGATGCAGTAACTAAGGCTAATTACCTCTATAGAAGTGGCATCATTCTTGCAGCCCCCACCTCAGGCAGCTGCACAGTCCTAACAGTCCATCCCCACATGATCAAAAGCAAAGACCACTCTCACTGCACCAAAAAAGGCTCAGCCCCATCCTGAGACTTCAGGGAAAAATGCTTTGCATTGCTGTGTGCAGTTTGTTTCATATTTTGCTGAGGGCTTAAGGACTGCCTTGAGAATTAAATTATCTTGGACCGCTTTCCTCTCGCCTCCCTCGTAACGCTTTGGTCTAATCCTGCAAGTGACCTTTGTGTGGACATTCTTTGCATCCACATGGAGCCATTTGGAATCTGGTGCATGTGAAACGGCACAACGCTGCAGAGAAGAGTTCCAGTATGTCTAATGAGTTAAAATATTTGGCTGCTGCTTTCTTCTGGGAAAACAGTTCTGAAATGAACATCTGAGGGTGTCTCAGCAGAAGACCGGGCTGAAAATATTCTGTAAACGTGGCTTTGTTCCTCAGCTCATTAGTTTCATTTTGCCTTCTCCCAATGTTGTTATTATTGCTGAGCAGACTTCTTGATTGACTTTAATCAAGATTTGCAACTCTAAGTCCACTGTCAAACAGGCACAAACTGGTGGGGGATGCTAACAATTAATTTAGCTACACTAGAAACATGCTATATGCAATGCTTTCTTCAGTCAGCTCAAAATCAAATTTCCTCCTGGCACACCGCAGTTTGCACAGGCAGGCAGCAGCGAGCATTTCTGTTCATTAGTTGCAATAATATCCATGTCTGGATTTGTAAAGTTGGGGTTCTTTTTTTTTCTTTTGTACAGGCAGATGAGCTACACGGATCCTGAACCCAACCATAGGTGTCCCCAGGTCCCACAGTTTAGTCTGTTAGTCTCTAAAGCTAGAGCAGAATCGCTCAGCAGGTAGAATCTCTACCTGCAGCCAGCCAGCATCTCCTGCAGCACGTGACATTTGTTCAAAAGGTTTGTTGTACTGGAAGAGAATGAATCAAGTATTTTCCTCTCTTTGAAATCAGCATTCATAGAGTGTTTTTCCTCTGGAATTAGAATCATAGAATCATAAAATCATAGAATGGTTTAGGTTGGAAGAGACCTCAAAGATCATCCAGTTCCAACCCCCCGCTATAGGCAGGGACACCTCCCACTAGATCAAGACACTCAAGGTCTCATCCAGCCTGATTAGGATGTACTGGGGAGTCTATGACATTCTTCCAGGAAGCTAATGGTGGCAGCTTGGCTCTGTTAAAATACCAAACATATTCTTAATCCAGCCTCTGCTGGAAAATTCATCCCAAACAGACATAAAGACAATCCAGCTTGCCTCACAAATTTATTACTTTTTTTGGGAGGGGTGGGTATCATGCTTTTCTGGATCCTGTCTCCCCATTTTTTAAATCTCACTTTTTAAAAGCCGGAACCAGAAGATGGGCGGTGGGAAAGCAGTGGGGGGAAAAAGAAAAGAACAGTGTAATATCACTTTCAGAGCCTAGTCCCCATAAATAGTAATCAGCTTAGAGGTTTAAAGACCTTCTGGCCTTCAGATGGCTCCCGCTGTCTCAGAGAGCATCTCTTGTGTCTCTCTTCAGTGAAAAGAGAGCTGAGCAGCAATCCCTTGGCATAAGTAGCAGCACACGGAGCTGGGTTTAGAAGCTAGTAAGAGCCTGGTTTCTACTGTGCTGGTAGTGAGGTTCTGATGAGCTCAACGTGAAGCAAAAGCTCTTTGAACAGAGCACTCAAAATAAGAAAGCAGCAAAGGATACACTGCCCTTGGGTGGAGCATGCCATTGTTGGAAGGAGGGAGGGTTCTGGTGAAGTCAATTTATTTGTATGACACAAATGCATCGTTTTAACTGGTTGAGCTTTTCCTCGGTGCCTGGAAGCTATGTTGATCCAGCCCCGGCTACAGAAGAGCTGTTAAATGTCAGGGCTCAGGAGAAGGCTGTGACACTTTGTCCACCTAGAGGGAAGCAAGACAAGATGGGTAGCCTGAATTTGAGAGGTATCCGTTAGCAGCTCCGTGCTGCTGAAGCAAGGTTTCAGTAATCAGCAGATGAGGGTGCTGATTATGTGATAAAGCAAGGAGGCAGCGCTAGCACTCTTGTCAATTCATCACCAGCTACTTCCACCTCAGCTGTCAGCTCAGTAGTTAAACTAAACATTTTACAAAAAGAGGGCTGATTTATCACCTCCCAGTCGACAGCACGGAGCCAAACACAGAGCTGCTGCTGCTGCTTCGGTAGAGGAGCTAAGGTAACCCAAATTGTCGTTTTGCTTTCCTCTGCCATTCAAACACTTAAACCTTTTCTGTTGTTAAACGCAGGGGATGTTTACTGTGCTGAACTCTGTTAAGCTCTGTGTGTGTGGGAGGGGAGGGTTTCTGAGGGAGAAGGCTGCACATCTAATAGTCCCTGCTGGGTTTCTAAAACAAGTTAAGATTGTTTGACCTGAAATGAATAAACCCTCAGCAGAGCTGAGGCTGATGACTATATCTGTTAGACTTTGGCTCCTCTAATTTAAAACAAATGAAAGAATGTAGATAGTTTGAAGTGAATGCAGAAAGGATGGGGAGTGATTTTTTTTTTTCCCCTAGACCTTTACAAAATTAGGAAATCTTGCTGTAAACAGGCTTGGCATTTTTCAGAAACAAGTTGTTATTCCACAGCGACAGTTTCCAACAGCAGACCATGGAAAACAGGAGGTTTGCTTTGCTTATGGTTTCACAGTGTCTCAGTAGATTTTCATTGCTAAGAACCCCAGTTAAAAACAAAGTGAGTTCTGGTGGGCTCCTCCTAGCCATAACCTTGCTTGCTGGGATTTTACACTGCAACCCATTCCTCTGAGCTCACTTGAGTTATACTTGAAATTGGTTTTGCCTCTGGCTGCATGATGGTGAATTCCTGCAGGCTTGAACAATTTCATATTTCTTTACAGAGTACCAAGTTTGCTTTGGAGCTGAAACATTCATGTCCCAAACTCACCAACATGTACCAAGCCCCAGACTCAGAATAACAGGGAAGGTTTGTTTGAACAGCTGAGGCTTCTTGCTGTATAAATTGTGCGTTTTGCTCCTAAATGGCTCATTCCTTCCCTGGATGTTTGAAGGAATCGGAGTCTTCTCACATCCCATCTCATTTCTTGTGCCATGATGGTCACCTCTTGCAATCTGCCACTTTCTGTTGCTGCCTCTCTGTTCCTAGGATCTTTGGATGTCTCTGATCGGCTGACCACTGTTCCAGATCACAGATAGCACCCTAATGCTCTCAAGATGCACAGCCCACCTCATACCTTAAGCATCCTCCTTGGCTTTCCAGCAGGCAAATGCCTCCTTTTCACCACAACTTTAGCTAGGCAGAGATCTTCCCTGAGGGCTCTCTTGCAGAATACTGCATTAGTTTAAAATAACTCCAAAGGGACATTGCCTTGCACCTTTTGACTGGTGATGTACAACTGAAGCTTCAGGATGCCAAAGTCCTCTCTTACTATGGACCTTGTGGCAGGTCTGGCTGCAGTTATCTTTAGTAGTGCTCTGGAACACTTGATAAGCATCACAATCTGGGGCCAAGTGAGGTAGGTGTGACCTCTTGTGAAAAGAAGGTTGAAATAGAGGAAAGGAGAGACTTTGGTCACAGTTCAGTGTATACATGGGAGCAGTGGTTACATTTATTTCTGTTGCCAGTGCAGGAACAGTAGAGTGTTCTCAGAATGATCATTACCTCAGCAAAACCTACAAGTGACAATTTCTGAAAGCAAACATCAGAACAAATATCTACTTGCTCAGAGGCATACCTCTGCTTACTCACTCTTACTTTCATTCCCAAACTCAGGCTCTGTTAAACTTGGACCTTTTCCTACTTAACTTGTTAGATTTTGTTTTTCTCCTTATCCCAACACAAAACCTCCCAAGATTAACTACTATCTCCCATTATTATTTACCATCTACCTCATCTCCCCTAACCAGGTTCTCCACACTCATCTAAAAACTTCCATAATAAACCTCCTCTCTCTTTAATTCTCTTTCTCTCCACCCATGTTGCTCTCTAATCCAAAGGTAGTGCACTTGGAACTGGCTCTGACTGAGCAACCTCACTGCTTGTGACACCTCATGTCTGACATATGGTGGGCTGCAGCTAGTGAGAAGTGAGAGAGCTTTCAAGATGGCAAGGACAACACAACTGCTGGAGATGTGAGTTGCTTCACAGTGGGCTTGGTGCAGGTTACACGTCTGAACACATGTTGTGCATGTGAGAGAAAGGCATGTCCCTGGGCCCTGCCAGAGGCTGGGGTTAAGAATCATGTTGGGAAGGAGGCAGGTGCCTATAAACATATTTAATGTAATGAATTTCAGTCTTCCAGTCTACCTGGCCAAGTGAATTTTGATGTGCATGGTTTAAGCCTCTAGAATTTCTGTAATCTCAAGATACCAAGACGTTCATTCAGCAAATGATAGTTTAAGGAGATAAAACCCCATAATTATTTCACCACTGACCCAGCAGAACGGGCAGAACAGATCGACTTGAGCACGCCTCAGCCCCTGGACTGCAGCGCAGGCTTGACTCTGCCCATCTCAGCAATTCAAACTCAGCCGCTAGACTTTGCACCGAAGCGGCTGAGATGAGCTGAGAGATGTCTGCAGTGGCTCTCCTGTGGGGGTGACACTCTTTAGCACGGAGTGATAATAAACAGTAGGATGGTGCTAAGGCTGTAAGCTGCTGCAGCTGTCTGCTAAGTGAGCATGTGTCAACACCTTGGGACTGGAAGGTGAGAAAGTGATATTATAGCTTTCGGTTACCCTAATTCTGCTTTTGCAACCTCTTTTATTAAATCGCTTTCAAGGGGTGGATAAGAGGCTGTGAGGTTTGACTTGGGTGTTACGAATCCTAGGTAATGGGCATGTTTCTGAAGCCTCCTTTGTAAAAAGATCATATTTAGAATGAAGAATGACAGCAGGATATGTGAAAGTCCCCCAAACACCCCAGCATCTGGAAAACAAACACCTCTGCCACAATAAAAACACCCATTAAGAGAAAGAAAACAAAGTACACAGTTTAATAAAAGGTTTGACAGCGTAGATATTATTTTGATACTTACACAAATCTATCAGAGTTTATAATGAGGTCTATTTCCTCAGCCTAGCTCTGGAATAATTTGGGATCCTTGGATCACATTTTCCTCTGTGGTATTTTCCTCTTCTTATTATAGTTTTAAAGCTAACACTAGAGAAAATGATTTGCAGCATAAGAAAAGTAAAACTGGAAGATTTATCACTGCAGCGATGTAGCTGTGCTGATATAAATAGAGGCCTGACAGATACTAAATGATCATTCGAGAGTCTGCTTGCAGTTTAATCTCTCTCAGACATTTTGCACATCTGACAGCTTTTCTGCACAGGTATTAGTTAAGACACCAATTTAGATTTGGAGTCAGTACTGTGGCTCCTGTAGAAAAGAAGTGATTATTATGAATACACAGAACTGATTTTGTATACATCATGGATTTTAGCTGATGCTCTTGGGACCTACATGGTGACTGCAGCACAGAGGGCACTATGCAGCTACGCTTTTGGGTTCTGCTTGGTTACAGCTTCCAACAGGAAGAGTGTCCTGACCGTTCACCTTCTCAAGCTTTCAAAAATCTCAACTCTTCACAGCTTTCTGGTCTTTTCAAATTCTTGACAACTGAACACCAGACTATATATCATAAGTTTGCTCAGGGTCTGGACGGCAAATAAATCTTTAAATGTTCTATGCTTGTGAGATGCCTGACACGCTCCTGTGGATCACCACAGCAGTGTGATTATTTAAAATACGTATAAATAATCTCTGCTCCAGGTTCATCCTGAAGCAGTCTTTAGTAGCAGAAAGTTACAAGGAACTCAAATTCTTCAGAAACTACTGCAAGTTTTTAACTGTACGTAGACCTGCGTGGCAGCAGAGAGAACTGTAGGTCAGCACCTCAGACGGTGTGACAGGCCCCAGGTAACACCACCCTTTGAAGCTCAGCAGGCGTACACATCTCAAAAGAATCACTTGGACCTTGAGCCTCTTTTTCCAGCTACTGGGTGTAAGCCTTTTCCTGTGTTCTCTGGATACCACTCCTCATACCTGCTGCAGGTGCGAGTGGCTGACCGGACCTGTCACCTCTCCCTTCCAGATGTCACTTCAGAGTAACGTAGTAAAAAAGCCACCGCAGCGCAAAATGGCATCGTTGTTCTGAGTCCACAAACGAGACACGACCTTTCATTTCACACAAGACCTTTATTATTTCTTACAAGCGCTGTGTTTCCACTCCCTCTCACCGAGACCGTACTCGTTTGGCCTCCCCACCCCACGGATATCAGCCAGGCCCCGTCCCAGAACCCCCCGCCGAGGGGCGGCCGTTACGTCCCGCGGGGAGAGCCCGCAAAAAGCAAAGTGCAGGTCGGAGCTGCAATACAGAAACACTGAGCCGTCAGTTAGGACACAAACCTAGGGATTCTTCCTGTGCGAACACCCCCGAAAACACCGAACACGGGGGCCTCAGGGCGTGCTGGCGGGCGAGGGGCGGAGGCCAGCAGCGGGTGCGGGCCCGGCGGGGCTCTGCGCTCCCCGGTCGCAGGGCGGGTGCCCTGGAAGGCAGCCGGGAGCCAGTTCCTGCCCTCGCGGTGTCGTCTGAGGAGGTGGGTGGATTTTTGGAGGGAACAGAAATCGCCAGCTCGGAGGCGGGGGAAGGGGACGAGCTCCACAGTGGCCCCAGAGGCGGAGGCGGCGGGAGCGGCCGGGGCCGGGGACTCCTCATCGCCGCTGCGGGGCCGCCGAGTAAGAAGGGGCCAGCTCGAGGGCGCGCGATGCACTGCCGCGGGACCGCGCTCCCGCCCCGCGCTCGGCGGCGACTGCCGCCCCTGGCCCTGTCAGCGCGGGGGCCAACGTGAGGGGCTAGGGAAGCCTCGGGGACTTACCGAGGCGAGGGTGCAAACGGGATAAGGAGAAAAGGAACGGGGGCAGCGCCGCGGACAAGGAGGTGCTGCGCTGGCCTGGGGAGAGAGTGCAGTCAGTGGCGTGGGGGAGGCTGCTCAGCCGCGCAAGAGCCCGCGCCTGCAGGGGAGCGCTGCCTGAAGCTCGGCACGCCCACGGCTCCCCCTCACGCTGAGCCTGCAGCTCAGCAAGCGGCTCCTGCCCGCGGCGGTGGGCGAGGCCGGTGCCCAGGTGGCCGGGGGAGCGCAGCTGGCGCGGCGCGATGGCCCCCAGCGCCGAGACGCCCTAATTGGCAGCGGCGCAGCTGGCAGCAGGGGGGCAGGGCCAAGGCCGGGCCCCGAGCGGCCGTCGGCAGCCGCTGTCGGGGCGAAACGGCGCGTCTGGGCCGAGGGAGGGGCTGCGGGCGGGGCGTGGGGCGCGGTGGTCTGATCGCGAACGGCTCTAGCTACGTAGACTGGGGGGAGGGAGCTGCCTGTGAGCGGGGTAGGCTTATGTGAGAGACAAAAGCCCGGCTCCGCCAAGCGAGGGTCTCGGCCTCGCTGCTGCCGAGAGGGCTCCTTTGTTGCGTTTTGCTAACCGGAGTTTGTGTCTCTCACCCGGTCAGGGTGCTGGTTACTGCCGGGGCGAGAACGGCGAACAGGCGGCAGCTTCCGCCCGGCCCCACGGCTCCCTACCCCGTATTTCACTGGTTGATCAAAGTTCGTCTGGGCCCAAGCGAGGAGCGATCGGTCTTGCTGCTCCCGTCAGCCGAGGCTCCTCTTCCTCCCTCTGTGGCCCGGGTCAGCATTGCCCCGTCTTCGTTGCCTCCGGCAGCACGAACGCCCGTGTGTAACGAAGTAGGAGGGAGTGGGCGCCTCCTGCTTCTCTCCTCCCCGCGGCTGGAGCTCTGGATAGGAGGAGCCGGAGGAAGAGGAAGATGACGAGTGGGTGCAATTAGCCTAACAAGGGTGGTGGAGGAGGCGGCAGCAGCCCCGTGCCGAGGACTGACACATCTGCTCTCTCTCTTCTCCAGCCATGAAGGCAGAAGCTGGGGAGCGCAGCTGAAGCTCAGGCCCGTCCCGGCGCTTTTCCTCATGGCAGCTGTGTGAAGGGGCCGAGTCCCCCTCCCCGGACGACGGGGCTGGCCTCGTCGCCTCGGTTGTGCGCGACTGACTCTGACGCTGGTTCCTTGCTCCCCTATCTTCCCTTCCCCGATGTGGGGTCCAGAGGATTTGCGCCTCCTTTGTAACCGGGAATGAAATAATGGCGACCCGATGGACAGCGGGGCCACCCGGCGGAGATGGAGACAACGATCCCCCTCCGGGCGGCGGCGGCAACGGCGCCGTCGGCCAGGTAGGAAGGGTGGGAGCGGGCGGGGCGCGGGCTGCGCGTACGCGGCGGCGGGCAGGGCCGTACCGTGCCGGGCGGCCGCCTCCCGCTGTGGGGAACGGCTTGGCTGGAGCGGGCTTAATGGCCGCCCCCTCTCTCCCTCCCTTCCTTCCTCCCTCTCTCTCTTTTCCTGCCCGCCCGCCCCGGAGTTGCTGGGAGTTGGATGCTGGGAGCGGTGCGGGCGTGCGGCTCCCCGGTAGCGGGAGGGGAGGCTGCCGGCGCGGCCCGGGGCTTGCCTCGTAGCCGGTGCGCCGCTCCGGGGCAGAGAGACAGGGAGCTTCCGCTGCCTGACGGGCCGGACCGCAGCTCCGCGTCCCGGCCCGCGGAGTGACCGCCGTGCTGGCTCTCGGGACGGCAACTGCCGTGGGGTCTTCTCGTACCCCAAAGCTCGGGGCCCCTATGTCTGTTTCTCCGCGTCGTCCCGACTCTTGTCAGCCCCAGCCCCGAGGGACTGGAGCGCTTCGCTGGGTGGCACAGTGTTACACCTTCGTCTTCTCTCTTCCTCATGCTCAAACCCTGATGCTTTTTAGTAGAAACATGGATCTGGCCTCTCCCTCCTTGCAGCCTGTACTTGCCACGCTCCTGCCTGTACGCAGCGGCTTGTATCAAACGTATTTCTATCCATGGCATGTGTTGCTGGAACGGTCCTCCCTTTAGTTGAAAAACTTTATAGCATGCCCTGTGGTGGCACCATTGCGTGTTTCGACTCGCAGCGGAGTTTTTAACACTGAGCTGTGCCTGTTGCTTCCTCTGTGCTCCCTACGAGTAGTAATAAGTGTCTGTGAAACAACTGCGACTTGAGATCCAGCAAAATACACATTAGCAGTTTAAGTGGATTTCGGAGACCTGTCTGAAGCTTTATTTTCGAAGGCAAACTTGTTTTTGTGTCTCTCAGGGCGTGTTGTGCCAAAGGCTGACTTAAATCTGTGTAGGATTGTGCAGTGGATGTCCTTTATGTGGTTGCTCCTCTTTTTTTTTTGCTGAAATTGAAGTATAGTAGAGTAATTTTAAACCTAGGGACCTTCACAATGATAGCGTCGGTGGGTACAATTTGGTCATAGGGTTTTTCTGCTTTCAAGGACACAAAGTTTAAAGTTTGACTGTTGTCCTCAATTTACCCTTTTGCTTCGGTTTAAAAGTTGCACACATGATATTGTAATATTTTCCTTGCTGCCATTAGCTCAGCTGAGAGATTCAGAGAGTCTCTTCGAGCAGGTGGGTTAGGTGAGGACAAAACGTGAGTCTTAAGTGAGACAACAGAAAAAGTCAAGGTTTAAGGTTCTATTATGAATGGCGATCCTCATTTGTATGTAGATTTAATCAGGCGTTATTCTTGTTGATGTCCTTTCTGAAAACACGCCTGAAAACAAGGCTGTTTTTAGAGGAACTGGCCTTTAATACTTACTGTTCAAACAGTGTGGGAAGAGGGAAGAAACCACATGTCCAAGTGCAGAAATGAAAATCTGCTTTTCAATTCCGTGTTAATGAGACTGCTGGTCTTTTGGCACTAGCACTTGTCATAAGCCACCTATCCCTACCGTTGTAAGCCCTAACACGGCCTGTGGGGCTTTTGGAGCTCTTCGTGTTTAAACTGTGTAATTGGGAACTACTAATGGGTATGGGATTGCAAAACGGGCTGCTCTTTCTGTCGTTTTGCCTGGTACTTACATGTTGCAGTTAAAAGGTAACTGCTAGAGAACATGCACGTACACTGATGATTGCCTTAATCAGCAGGCATGACATAATCTTTGCTTAAACATAGATAACCCTCATCAATGCCTGGTCACAGTGTTTTTGCACTTCCTTTACTCTGCATTTTGCTGCATGATTTAAGGTTCCATTTATTTTACAACTTTTTTTTTTTTTTTTTTTTCCTGATATTGGTGCAAAATGCCAAGAGGGAGTGAGGATTTGTAGCTTGGCATCTGCTGTCTCAGTTCAGTTGATGGAGCAGTTTACTGTGTGCGGTGCTTGATGTGCTCTATGGGAACAAATCCCTTGAAGTGAAGTCTTACTGGTGTTTTCTGTTAGAAAAGAAGTTGCTGCAGTTGCAGGGTTTTATAGTGTGCTAATACTGACATGCAGGGTGTTAGCAGTTTTGGGAAATGATTTATATCTTCAGGACACTGTATCCCATATGGTGTTTGCATTGTAATGCAATATTAGCTCATCTGCATTTAATGTGCAGATGTAGACCTGTACGCACAGCAGGCTGGCAAAAGACAGGCTCCAAGCGTAGCCTGCATTCATCACAGGGGAGGGAATTGCAACAGAAATTAGACTTTTCAGCCAGTTAAAGGCTTTAGAAATGTGCAGCTGTAATCGTCAAGGTTTGATTAAGTCCTTGGCTTCAAAGGAAGGGAATGTCTGATTGAGAAGCCAGTGCTGCTGTGTATGTTTGCATGCAGAGATGGGAGAATTGAGAACATGTGATAGGGCTACTTTGGGTAACGCCTGTGTCCCTTACTGGTTTGTTTTGCATGCCTGTCAGCTCTGTTACCGTGTCCCATTCGGTCATGCCTTGCGGTGGATTCGATTTTCACTTCATTTTGGTTGTTTTCTCTTTGTTACTGTACCTGGTGGTCTTTCTCACTTCTGAGGCTGTTGGCTGCAATGATTGCTGAGAACAAAGCTTGGGCGTTCAGGCTTGGAGGCTCTGCTCTGAACATACAGCGCCTGTTCAAAGGGACGGATCATGTCTTCTGGGCTCTCGGGGGAGCTGGCAGAAAGGGCCTGGGACTCTCAGGGCTGTTTGCCATTCTGTTTGAAATCTGACACACATTTGCAAATGGGTGCAAGAATTGCTGAGCTTATGTTCATAAGGACAGATAAGCCAGAGCGTGTTCTTTCTGGCTTTCAGATTAATAGGCATATACTATCTGTTTTGTCAGGTTGTAGCAGTGTTTTGTTGGAGTGATTAAGCTCTGCTCTGGTACAAGCAGTACTACTTCAGTCACAGCATCCCATCTCCAGGCTTGGCCAGATTTGAAGTTGGAACTGGCTTGTTCGTTAATGTAAACTTAGTGTCCTTCTACCTAGAAAGGCACAACAAAAAGTGCTGCCTTTTTCTTATTTTTTTTTTCCCCTCCACTATTTTGTGTTTGCTTTAAAAGAATTGGTGAATCTGTTTGTGGTATAAGTTACTGTTAATCTGTATACGAATATAATTCAAAATGTTAAATATGGGATGAAAAAATATTAATCACAGCACTGTGACTTTAAAAGCCAATTTTTTGTTATAAGTAAAACTATTTGCTCAGCTTATGAGTGCTAAAAATACTTTATCAAACAATTTTATTAAGAGTGATGAGTCTTTTTCTGTCATATCTAGTTGGAGCACACAGGCATGTAAATATTTATTGTCAATTTCTAATACTTCATTGCAAATGTGCATTAAGAGAGTGGGTGTTTGCTTTTGTGGGATTTTTTTTTTTTTGGTTGGCATGTTGTTGGATATTTTTTTGCTTATCAGCTGAGTTGTTAGGAATAGTTGATTGAATTTAGACATTCCAGAGAGTTTTTGTGTTTGGCAAGAATTAGGAAATGCATTTCCAAAGACTGAATGTGAAAGAAAAGTCAAAGGTTATTTAGTGCTGGCTTTGTAACTGAAAGCTCTCAATTTGAGAAAGGAAGAGAACACCCCCTAATATTCTCAGTCCTACACCTTAGCAGAGATCACAACTGCGTAAACCAAAGAGAGAAGCCTGTGGTGGAAGGGTCAGGAATCAGAGAAGGGCAATGGTGACACTAAAAATAGGAAATGATTGACATTCTCACTAGCAATAATTAATAGATCATTTACTATTTTAACAACGCAGTGGGGACAACATTGGTAAACTTGGAGTGGTGGCTGCCAGGTGGTGTCTCTCTGCTGTAGTACTCTCTGCACAAGTACTGAAGGGTTGTCTTTTGATACTGCATTTCAATCTTTATGTGATTCTCCCTGTAAACATGGAAACTGTCCTGGAACTTGGTGGTGTTAGGTGTCACTGCATTCCTCTATCTGATACTCAGAGGCTGTAAGGTTCAACCTGTTAAAAATCAAAACGAGATAAATGCATTTGTAAGGTGTTTTATGTGTCAAGTAATAAACAATACTGAAAGTAATCATTAGAAGTGTGTTACTACTTCTGGTGATAGAGAATTCTGCACAAACCTTGCACCAAGGGAGAATAAATCCATTAAAAAACACCAGCATTACCAGGAGTTGTGATTGCAGCTATTCAAAAAGCTTGAGTCAAATCCTGTTTAAGCATACAAGCATAACTCTGACTTCTGTCCCCATTTATGTCAGAGTAAGCCTGAGGTAGTTTGACAGAACATGGACCTCTTCCATGGAGGAAGCATTACGTATTTGATAAGCAATGGTATAAAGCAGCAAACAGTTCCTTCAGGAAAAGGGATCTGCCTTCAAGTGTAGCTGCATCTGATGGTTTTTTGAAGTGGCTTTCTGCTTCCCCCAAATCCACCTTTGTTGATTGGTTGTACTGCTTTGCTAACTGCCTGGAAGGACAACCTGAGTTTTGGGAGGGAAACCTGCTGGTTTGAAGGATATCTTGAACCTTGTCAACATAAAAGAATTGCACTTATTTCAAGCAGTAGCTGCATTGAAAGAGTGAACTCTTTTCTTTAACAGGCTTAGCAAACATTAAAGCACCGTCTTGGCTTTTTTCCTTGTATAGACTGCTTTTCATGATTTCTGTTACTAAAGTGTGAAAATAAACACATCCGCCACTTCAGATGGACTTGTGCTTACTTCCTGTCTGTTTTATTTACTCTCTTACAAAAAAAACCCCAACCAAACAAAGAAACCAACCAACCAAAAAAAAAAAACCTACAAAAAAACAGCTGAGAGAGCAGTTGGGGACAATATTTCATCCTATACACTGTAGGCATTTGTGAGCTTCTCCTTATTGAATGTATGAAAACATCTTCCTGTGAGTGGATGACCAAACTGCAGCTCAGCAGAAGAGTTTGGGCTCTGGAAAGAGAAAAAGCTGTGGGGTTTTGTGGGTTTTAATTTTGTGGATACATACTTCTGTTGCTCTGTAGACCATGATTAGAATACAAATGTGCAACCAGGGAGATTTATTAGATGAGAAACTTTCTGTATGTCTTCTTAAGGTAGTCATAGAATCACAGTCTGGTTTGGGTTGGAAGGGTCCTTTCATTGTCACCTTGTCCACCCACCTCCACTGAGCAGGGACATCCCCAACTAGAGAGAGTTGCTCAGAGCCCCAAACACCTTGACCTAAATGGTTACAGGGATGGGGCATCTCCCATCTCTCTGGGCCACCTGGGCTGGTGTAGTGTAGCAGTCTTGTAGTAACCTTTTAGGAATATATACTGGTGTTGTGTGGTGTTCTTCAGTCTGATGACAACTGGCAGAAAAGCAAAGGTTTTGTAGCATCCAGAGATAGTGTTTATTATTTCTTGCAGCTGTATATAGAAAATTCCCCAGGTGTAAAAAAAGAAATAGGTAATGATGTTAAATGAGAACAGCTTTAGTTGCTGTTGATAACGGGGTTTGTTGGTTTTAAAATCATGAGTTAGGCCTGGTATAAATGAGGAGATGTCTAGATGGGTGTTGAAGCAGCCTGTATTGACAGTGATCCAGCAGCAGGCTGATGAGCTGCCAGGTGTGACTCCATGGTTGTAGAAGGCGTCGATGCTATGAGCTCATCAAATCCCTGAATTTAGGGCTGTGCTGCAGAGGAAGGGTTGGTCTGCCTCCCCTAGTAGATTATATATACTAAATAATAGGTTGTGCCAAGCATGGGAGATGAACAGTGGATCAGAGTTATGCTGTCTGATCAGACTGGTGGATGAATGGGGATCGTCACACCTCACTTTGCATGTTTATTATGCAGAATGTAGATCAATAGTGTACTTGTCTTCTGTCCAAACACTTTTTATGTCTTGTCGTTTCTAATACTGCTGCTAAGACACTTCCTTGGTGTGTTTTCCCCATCACCTAGTAGTTAGATACCTTAGTACAAGTGTAAGTGCAACTGATGAGAGGGAACGGCAACATCAAACAGGCTTTGACTGTATATCTAAGGCTCAGCACATCTTGTAAATCTGAAAGTGCCTAATCTTATAGTTGCAAGATGGGATAAGCAGTTTTATGCATCCAGTTCTTAAACATCCAAAGATTATTTAATGGGAGGGGTCTGCAGGGTGAAAATGCATTTTTGCCTTTGCAGTTACACAGGGAACTCAGCTACTCCCTGAATTGTTCTTTACCATCTTTTGTTAGTAATGGTGAAGCAGTTCTCTGCATTTACTGGTTTATTGTTGGTGTTAGGTTTGAGGAGAACTCATCTGGGGAGGCGATACTGGAGTTTAGACATTGAATTGCTTGCTCATAGACAAGTGAAACCCACACACAGCTATGAATGCTTTGTTCTCTGAACCTCTTTATTTGGGGGGGCTAGAGCTGCTGCATCTTTCTGAACTGGTGCACTCTGTTGCCATTCTGTATGTCATCAGTGAATTGTGTTCAGCAGGAAATGTTGCTGCTTTATTTCCTGTTCTTGATTTTTTTTTTTTTTGCATTGAAAACCTGTAGTTCAGAAATGATTTATAAGTAAAGCATTAGGAGCTGGTGCTGCAACACTGAACAGTAGTAAATATTTGTGCTGGGCTCAAGGGGTTCTGTGTGGGCATTCTGGAAAAACACAACCAGCTGCTTAGATTTGGACTCTGGCTTGCAACCACGAGCAGGCACCTTGGGGAGAGTAGGTAGTAGGCACGTTTTTGTTCTGCATTTCTTTATTTCCATTTACCAGCAGCTGCTGCTTTGCTGCAAGTGAATGAGGTGCCTCCTTAGAGGACATGGCTAATTACAGATGGGCTGTTGGTGGAGGGGTGCACTTTGAGATAGACGTTTTCTTTTATGCGTGTGCCATTTGCATAATGTGTTAGGACACACAGTATGGACTGCATTAAGCACTAGCGAATGCACTGGAGGGAATAGTCTTGCACTGCCATCACTAAGCTGTCTGGTCACCATAATCTTCCTTATTTTAAATTTGGAGGCTCTATTTTTTTCTTTCTTTTTCTTTCCTGGTCCTCTAAGGAGAAAAAGAGTCAATCAGAGAGCTACAAATTAGGTTGAGGAGAGACCTCAAACATTGAGTTGCATATGGTACGGATCAGTTGAAAAGAGAAATCTGAGCCAGCTTGGTTTTGTTGTTGTTGAGTGTGTTGTTTTTGTCATGGTGTTGTAGTTGTGTGGTTTTGTTTGTTTGTTTTGCTAATGGAAATTGTAATGTGTCCTCCTATTTATATCTTTCTATACCTTAACAGGTATATATAAGTTTCTTACTGGAAGGGCTGTGGGGTTTTTTTTTTTCACACTTTAATTATTCATGTGAATATTTTTATGTTGCAGAACTGAGGATGTAAGAGAATGAACAGTCATGTAATAAAAGAATGTTAAATAAGAAGACAAAGCTTCATAAACTGCCTTAGTGTTGAATATATATAGATCATGGAATCAGTCAGGGTTGGCAGGGACCACAAACATCATCCAGTTCCAACCCCCCTGCCATGGGCAGGGACACCCTACCCCACAGCAGGCTGCCCACAGCCTCAGCCAGCCTGGCCAAAAACACCTCCAGGGATGTGGCCTTAACCATCTCCCTGGGCAACCCATTTCGGGGTCTCAGCACTCTCGTGCTGATTAACTTCCTCCTCATCTCCAGTCTGAATCTCCCCACCTCCAGCTTTGCTCCATTCTCCCTAGTCCTGTCACTCCCTGATAGCCTAAAAAGTCCCTCCCCAGCTTTTTTTGTAGGCCCCCTTCAGGTACTGGAAGGCCACAGTAAGGTTACCTCGAAGCCTTGGTTTTCTGGGCTGCAAGTGCACACTGCTGGCTCATGTTGAGCTTCTCCTCCACCAGCACTCCTATGTCTCTCTCCTCAGGGTTGCTCTCCAACCAGTCACTACCCAGCCTGTATTTGTGCTTGGGATTTCATCAACCCAAATGCAGGACCTTGCGTGCATCTTGTTCTCCATTGCCTGTGTACTCTAATTCTAAGTGTGAGGGTAGAAAAGGCTAAAAGAAATATTTCCTTGTGATGTGATTTAACACTTGGAGGTGGACATATGTGTTGGGTGCTACCTGTCCTGAGCATGGGGTAGCTAAAAGAGAATCTTTAAATTCTTAACCATCTTTTTGAGACCATTTGGGTTGTGTGGTGCTGTGTGGTGTTTTTCAGTCTGATGACAACTGGCAGAAAAGTGAAGGTTTTCCAGCATTCACAGGTTGTCTTTATTCTTTCTTGCAGTTGTAATTAGTGTAGAAAATTTCATAGGATAAGGGTGCAGGTGTAAAAAAAAAAAAAGTAATGATCTTAAATGAGAACAGGTTTAGCTTAGACTGTTTGGGTTGCGACAGAGATGCAGTCTACCCAGGGATATGTTCTTGGTGTTGAGACAAACTTCTCGAATTCAGAACTGAAACTCAACTCCATCTACAACTTAAGTTGTGTTTTTGTATCAGAAAACTTCATATGGAAAGAACTGGTTCAAAACTAGATTGAGTTGTGGATTGCAAAGTGGTTAGGCAATTCCAGTTACATTTGAGAGAGAGAAAAAAAAAATAGCTTCTCCAAGGACTGCCCTGTTGTACTGACGGGTGGAAGTGGTTGATTTCCTAAGAAACTTGATTCATAGTTAAACACAGTTCTTTAATTAAGGTCTGTTATAGTTTAGACATGTTGAAACTCATATGTCCTCAGTTTTGTAATATTTAAAAGAAAGAGAGTTCAGTCAGTGCTTGCCAGGGGTATGCAAAACTGTCAAAATTTCCCTGTGATGCAAGAATTGGGAACCAAAATGTTGTGGTGGTGTTTTTGGCCAGCAAACGAAGCAACAGCTCTAGTAGGTGCACCTCAAACAGGTGGCTCTTAATACCTGTAGGTTCTGACCTGGTTTTGTGAGATAGGGATCTGGCCAGGGCTATCTCTGAAAGGAATTCCTCAGCGTTCATGTGACAAAGCATCCGCTGCAGTGCAGCCTTGCTTAGTGCTCTGCTTTCCTTCTCAGCTCTTTGGTTTTGATGCAGCTGTAATAGGCAGCCAGTGAGTGTGGTGAGAAGTATTTCCATGTGTAGCCACAAACATTTCTTATTCATCAATGGCTGTGGAGTCTTACTTGTTGCTTCTTGCATACGTTTTAAGGTTTTATTGTCCTCGGTCGCCATGGTAAAATTTTAGGTAAGTCATCTTGGCCTGGAGTGATCAGTTTTTGTGGCAATTTTACAGACCTTCTGCTCTGTTCTGTGTACTTTGCTGTTTTGATATGGGCCTCTCTGAATACAGCCTCGCATTTTCTGTTTGCTGTAGTTATTTTTAAAGAAATTGTTGCAGAACTTGTTTTGGAGCTGCCTGCGAGGTGGAATTTGAACGTGATCGCTTTTATTGTCTTCGGGAAGAAAAAAGGAATGACTTGGGTCCTGCTCTTGGATTATTAAAGTATCTCCTCTCACTAAATTAGCAATCATAGGAACATTCAAAGGGTGAAACAAGCTTACTTGAGTAGTCTTCCATGGTTCTGGCGATCTGTGCACATGAATCAGATGCTGGAGTAAATCAGCTTGCCAGGCTATGGTTACTGGTGTTCTGGTCTTGATATCAGAGAGGTAATTTTGTTAACTGCTTCATCTTTGTGAGCCTTTTCATTTATTTTTTAGAAATAAGAAGTAGTGTGCAGTACTTTTGAAAAGTACTAACACCTGAACAAAATGGGCCTTGTAGTTGAGTTACTGCATCAAAGAATTTTTCTGTGTGCCAGTGTTAACAAAGCAGAACTGGTAGAGTATGAGCCACCGTGTGCCCAGGTAGCCATCAAGGCCAACATCATCCTGGCCTGAATCAGGAATGACCAGCAGGACCAGGGATGTGATTGACCCCTTGTCTTCAGCACTGATGAGACTACTGGCTTCAGTTTTGGGCTCCTCACTCCAAGAGGGACATTGAGGTACTGGAGTGTGTCCAGAGAAAAGCATTGAGGCTGGTGAAGAGCAGATGAGAAACTGGGGTTGTACAGTCTGGAGAAGAGGAGGCTGAGGGGGGACCTCCTTGCTCTCTACAACTACTGGAAGGTTGGTGTCTTCTCCATAGTAATGGGTGATAGAATAAGAGGAAATGGCCTCAAGTTGCAGCAAGGGAGGTTTGGGTTGGAGATGAGAAGCAGTTTCTTCCCTGAAAGGGTTCTCAGCTGCTTGAACAGGTTCCCCAAGGAGGTTGCTGTATGCTCATCCCTGGAGGTATTTTCAGAGGGGCAGAGGTGTGGTGCTGAGGGCCATGGTTTAGCACCAGACTTGGTTGGACTGGATGATTTTTTCCAACCAAAATGATTCTTTGATGTTGTATAAAGGATGCAGGCCAGTACTGGTAGCATTTCATGGCTTATGCCTTTTAGGTGATGTTTTTTGTGACTTCTTCATAGATGGTTTGATGGACTTTTCTGTCTCTTAGCACTGTGATGGGGAGTATGTTGGGGCTGTGTAACTAAACACCTCTGATAGCTTTCTCCTCTTTTCATGAGTTAAAAGTGCAACAGAGAGGTCAAGTGATTATTTTTCTATCTTCCTTTGTACAAGGTTTTTGCTTGCTGATGCTGTTACTCAGGTTAGTGAAGCTGAATTGTCTGAAGAGATGCAGAAGGACCTTTAGATGTTCAGCACTAGTTGATAAATAAAATGAAAAGTCAAGTGTGCATAAATGTCAAGTAATGTGTCTCGTAATACTGAGAGGTAATGATTAACTGTAGGAGCTCCTGGGTGAGGTCTTGCATTTGTGACAGTAACTCTAAGGATTAAAGAGCAGCTTAATGCTCAGTGTTAAGCAAAAAAAAAAAGACTTCAGCGTGTAAATCCGTAATGCATTTGGATTTGGTGTGTCTAGTTCTGTTCCTTACCCCTTTATTTTTCCCCTGCCTCAGAAACAACATAATAGAGCTAGAGAAGCCTCAGAGAAAGGGTGGCTGTGATAGTCAAGTGTATGGAGTTGTTGCAAATAAGGAAGCCAGGACTTGGTAGTTTGTGAAGGAGGAGATTCTGGAGATGTGTTCCTTTTATCTATCTCTCCTGAATTTCTATGCATCAGCTTAGTACCATCTACTGCAAGAATTTGGGGAGTGTCAGATAAAGTTTGTTAAAGGAGATGGCTGTTTGCATAAGGTTAATCTTGTTAGTCTGCACTTACAGCATCGGGAGAGTTAAAAACGTGGTGAAGGGTTAAAAAGTTAAAAAGGTGAAGGGGAACTCGGTTATGGTTTTGGAAGAGCAGCACTTGTTAGACTTACTAAACACCTTTTTTGTAGTAGAATTAATAATGGATTTGTGGATAAATGAAGCTGGGAGTCTACTTTAGTGATGTTTGTTCTTATGTTCTTTCCTATGATCTGTGACTGTCTGCATCTAGTCTCTGCTGGAGACAGGCTAGGTGAACCTTTCATCTGATCTAAAGATGCTCTTATGCTAGGATGTTGGTTCTATGATAGGTCCTCAGGATTCTTTCTGCTTTTGTTCTATACTGAGCCTGCTGAAACGAGGCAGCTGTTGCTGATCACCAACAGGCAAGGCAGTTTTTCAAATGTTCAGAACTTAGACCTGGTTTTGCTTCTTGGAGGCTCAGCAAGATACCAAACTTAGTCGTTACTTTTGCTTGCTTTTGTAAGAGTTGCTAATAATTCTCATGGGGTCCTGTGGATCTGTTGTTCTCCAGTTTTTGTATTCATCCCATCTTTTCCTTCATCCTCTCCTCTAGCTGAAGGAGAGTGCCACAGTCTTGTGTGCAGAACTTAAAATAGGCTGTTGGAGATCTCATTTCTTTTCTACTTGTTTGCAGTCAGGGAACTGCTCTTGGATTTCAAGTCTTGCAAATACTGCAATAGCAAAGCCACTAAGTCCCCAAGAGATAGTGGAAACCACCTTTCTCCTCCTGTGCCTTATCAAGAAAGTAAAACCTCCAAAGGTAAACTTCTACCTAAACAACTGTGAAGTGAGGTGGCCATAAAATAGTTGAACAGAGCTGCAGTTTTTGGCTTTTGTGGGTGAGCTGCCCAACAACTCCCAGCCCCCTAAAGCTGAATCTAAAACGTGAAAACCTCTGTGGCTGATTTGGTTTGTGCTCTTGTAATCAGTGATTCATGAGTTCATTAAGGTGAGTAAGTAGAGACAGTGGTCATACTAGACAGTTACTCAGCAAGGTGTGCTCAGGGTAAACAGTTCTCACTTGGTAAGTTATATATGTAGAGAGTATTTTTTTTTCCTCATTTCAACTGGGAGGGTTGTATAAACTTAGGGAAAAAAACCCTTGTGTTTAGGACTAGTACTTACAATTCATTGCTGTCTGTTTTTTCGTTCTGATATGAGTTTATGTGGGGAAAAAAAAAGATATTTATGTCCCCCATCTCCCTCAATATGTGAACCTTTACCCATTTCATGTCGGTGCCTTCAACTGTGGATGATGCAACATCAGTCAGTGATGTAGTGGTTGTCTGTGTGCTTCCTTGCAGCTCACGACGGGAACCTAACATTTGGAAACAGAATTTCATCTGTGTTTTGTGTTCTGTGTCTGCTGCGAGGAAGGTGAAGCACAGACACCACAGTCAGCTCTGTCTGATTTTTTAGTAGTGCCAGAAAGGTGAATCATAGTTTTGGAGCGGGGGTTTTTGTTTGCGGTTTGGAGCTTTTTGGGTTTTTTTGGTGGTGTGTTGTGTGTGGAGGTTTTTTTGTTTTGTTTTGTTTTTTTAAGTGTTTATGATTCAAGCCATTAATGCCATCAAATGAGTTGAAGGGAAGAGGCTGGAAGGTATTATCTGTGAGATTAAGGAAAGGATTTGTGGGAGTAACTTGACCTTAAGTTCAGTTAATACTGTGGACACTTCCCCCTGTTAGATAATCTGGTCTGGGTGATACCTCTTTGCTGCCTAGGACCAACATACCATGAGCTTTCATTGCTCAGAATGGTCTTGCAGCCTTCCCTACTTTAAGTGAGAAAGCAGGGATTACAGGAATGCCCTCAGCTGAGTATCTCACAGCCTTTACAAGTAATAAGGAACAGTGATGGTCCTTTCTTTGCATTCTTTATCATACCATTTACCCAGACCATTCTGTGTGTTGTTCTCAAGTTTGTACAGTTGAATTTCTAAGGTTGGTTTGAGTCAGTCTTCAATGATTTGGAGTTTCTTTAAGATTTGAAGTGCTAGTGGATTTATTTCATATTTGCTAGGAGGAGCTTTGAAGGGTTGGGATTTTTTGCCTTTTTTGTTTGCTTTGTGTGGTAGCTGTGAACTTCTTCTGTTTTTGTAAACTGAAATCTTTGACTCTATCCAGCTTTTGCAGAAAGGGAACCTGTTACTCATAACACTTTGTGGTTTGTGTTCAGTACAGTGGGAAAGTTTTTAATATGCTGCCTACAATGACCTGAAAGGAGGCTGCAGTGAGGTGGGGATCAGTCCCTTCTCTCTAATATCAAGAGAGAACAAGAGGAAAAGGCTGAAATTGTGCCAGGGAAGGCTTAGTTTGGACATTAGGAAGAACTTTACCTGCAAGAGTGGTCAGGTATTGGAACAGGCTGCCAGGGAGGTGGTGGGGTTACCATTCCTGGATGTGTTCAAGAACTGTGTGGTCATGACACTTAGGGACATGTTTTAATGTTAGGTGGTGGTTGATCTTAAGAGGTCTTTTCCAACCAATCCAGTTCTGTGATTCTATGTGACAAATACTGATATGAATGATTAAATCTGTGAGTTTCTGAATGCTTTTGTGTGTTGTCAATCACTTCCACTGTGCAGTATAAAACTGAGGATGGCTCAGTGCCCTCTCTCAGCCTGTTCATTGTGTCTTCCTCCTGTTGAACCATTACTTTCTCTGTTTTGGGCATTTCTTTCTGTGTCTGAGTGCATGGCAAAGACTTTATCTTTTAATGGATGAAAGGCTTGAGAGAGACCATGGAATTCTGTGCCAGTTTTGCAGCTCTGGTGGGGATAGTTCTCATGATTCAGTGAAGGAAAGAATTAATACTTACTGCTCCAATGAGTAATGCTGGTGCTGAAATTGTTGTTGCTGTACCTGTGAGGCATAGTAATGTGGTTGGTCATACTTGCTAGATGCAAAACATGTTGGTGTTATTTCCCATCTGTTTGGTGCTATTGAGGTTTCTCCCAGAAGGCTGTGCCCAGCTTTTGGCTGTCCCTGAAGGACAGGACAAAGCGGAGAGAGGGAGTATGTTCAGGGGCTGGAGTGCTGTGTTCAGCCTGGACTGGGGAAGGACAAGGCTGGGGGTTTCAGCCACTTGAAGGTGAAGGGAACAGTTTGCAGTGAGGAAATCTCCAACTGAAAATTCTTTGAGGGTGGTGAAGCACTGTAATGGTTTGTGGTAGGTCCTGGAACCTTCCTCAGGAGGACTTGACTGGACAAGGACCTCAAGAACCATTTTTGTCAGTAATCTCAAGAGCCAGTGATTAGAGCTGTGGTGTTCTTTCTCTGAATAACCTTCTGTTTTGTGACACAGTAAAACCTTATTGACATGTGCCTGTCTTAAAAACAGACATATTTTAATATTTCTGTGCCAGGAAAAGAACACCTGTCTGAGCCTGTGGACTTTTTAACAATGGGGAAAATGGAACTGGATTCACTGCAGAACACTGATATCTCTTTTGCTCTCCCAGCTTGGTTTGTATTTTTGATTTTCTTTCTTCCTGAGGCCCACCTGTGTAGTACTTCATGAAGATTAAGTTTTCAGCTGACTTGTTCTATTTTGGGTTAGTGGGGACGATGTCTTTCAGAGATGGTGTTTCAGGGATAAGAAAAAAGATGATTCACCTTGATCTTCTGTCTTGAGAACTTCACTGTGATGACTGAAGAAGAGATGAGTTTTCATCATGCAGTGTAAGTTTTGACTAGAGTGATGACTGGGTCAAACTTAGAGTTCCTCTTTTATCACCTAACTTTAGGAGATGAAGTTTTGGTAAGGAAAATGAGAAGAAAAGTAGAATCAGGTTGACTTCCTAATGAGCTGTCTTGTCTCTGTGGCTTCTGTGTTGAGGACTTTCTGCATGATCAATGCTCAAGTAAAGGAAAGGTAGAAATCTGCTTTTCAGAGGTTTCTTTCACAGCTTATCTTTATATTGGGGAATTAAAGAAATTCTGTTCTAAAATAAGTCCTTGGGAGCCTTTTGTGAAATTTTTCTCATTGTGCTTTAACTTCTTAGTGCAAATTCTCTCCTGTCTAGATCTTGGGAATAAGGAATAGGAAAGATGGATCCCAGTTCAGCATGCTTCTGAGAGTCATAACTGTGGAGCTGTGATGTAGGCCATCATACCACAGATGCCCTGCTTGTCCTTCATTTGTTAGTAAGAGGGTCCAGAGGAGGCCATGAAGATGATGAGAGGGCTGGAACACCTCCTCTGTGAGGACAGGCTAAGAGACCTGGGGCTGCTCAGCCTGGAGAAAAAAAGGCTCCAGGGAGACCTTAGGGCAGCCTTCCAGTACCTGAAGGGGGCTACAGGAAAGCTGGGGAGGGAGTTTTCACAAGGGCTTGGAGTGACAAGATGAGGGGAAATGGATTGAGGAGGGTAGAGTTAGACTGGATATTAGGAAGAAATTCTTTCTGCTGAGGATGGTGAGAACAGGTTGCCCAGGGAGGTTGCAGGTGCTGTGTTCCTGATTTTCAAGGCCAGGTTGGAGAAGACCTTGAACAACCTGGTCTAGTAGAAGGTGTGCCTGCTTATGCAGTGGGGTTGGAACTAGATGATCTGCAGGGTTCCTTCCAACTCAAAACACTGTAATGAATCCGTGAATACTGCTACTGGTTTCACAGCAGTGTTAAAGCTACAGATGTGTTTGTCTGCAGGACAAGAGATGCTCATGTATAGCTCTGTCACCTTGGTGAGGTGGAACCCTATTTGCCACAGCTTTGGTATGACTCTGCTTATGCTCTCTCATAAGTGCTCCAAAATATTTTTAAGCTAAAAGAAGTGATATTTTGCACAGTTTCCTCCTATACAGAATAGTTGATAAGAAAGCAAAATTACTGGATAGAGTTAAAGGTTAAGGGAGTGTATCTTCTGTCCCTACTGACTAGAAGGGAGGAAGTCCTTATTCTAGAATGAGTATCAGATAAGGTTTTTTATTTATCCATTGCAATGACTTGAGCAAAGATGACTACCACTTGGAAAACAGGAACTTACCTAGGAAGTTTTTCTGCCATCTCCTCTTAGACCTGGCTGTGTTTCTGGTGGTGTTCTTAGCACGCTGTAGCTGAAGTGGTTCATTGAGCAGCAAGCTGTGAAGTTGGCCAAGCTCATCACTTCTAGAAATAAATCATGTAGGCTTTCAATATAGTCATGAGAGGCTGTTTGGAAGGTGAAACTTACTTACCGTTATCATTCATCTACACAAAAAAAATACCCAAGATACTAATACAAGCAGAATTCTGCTTTTTTAAAGATGCTGCCTATTTCAACACTTCCTACATGGAGGAGGGAAGGTGTAGCACACTGCTTGTCTTACCTGTCAGAGGATGTGCTGCTGATTGTGTTATTCCAAGCTGTGGAAGGAGGGGTTGTGCCACAAGAACAGGCAGATTTAAAAGGTTAATTCTGAGTGACACATTATTACTAAGATCTACTTAGATACCATCCTGGTGGAGCTGCCTATGTCGAGTCTGTGGTTTTTTTTTTGCAATCACTGCATTTCCCTTCAGTGGTAACCACTGAAAATTGCCTTGTGTTCATGGCATGATAGAAACTTTGAGGCCAGAGGGTGCAGCAATTGACTTCCTCTCTAACTGTAATGGGGCAGTGCTTGCAGTTGAGGAAAAAAAACCCCAGGTTTTTACAGATGTTACAGTAGTGTTTTGCATACTGTTTTTGTCTTAGAAACTTTTTTTATTCTGGGGTTAAGATACAAAAAGGTTTTAAATTCCCCTGTATGAAAGCAGGAAGCATTCTGTGATATGGGAAAAGGGGGATGGAAAGTATCTTTCATGCCACCAACAGTTGTCTGTTGCATGCAGATGAATTCAGACCCCTGAATCCTGTGTTTTTTGTGATTTAGATGCAGTGCAAGCAGTGTCTAATTTTACACGGTGCTTTGCATGTGCCGTCTAAAAATTACCTTCTGTTACCTGAATTCTAGAAACAATTTGGAGTTTTTGGATGCACTTCTTTCTTCAGCATGTAATATGTTGCTGTTTAGCATCTTGGTATTGCTTTTAGGATTCTAGTAACTGTTTGAGCAGGTCCAGAGGAGGCCATGAAGGTGACCAGAGTGATGGAGCACCTTTGCTTTGAGGACAGGCTCAGAGAGTTCAGTTTTCAGCCTGGAGAAGAGAAGGCTTAAGGGAGACCTTAGAGGAGCCTTCCAGTATTTGAAGTACAGGAGAGCTGGAGAAGGACTTTTGACAAAGGCATGAAGTGACAGGATGAGGGGCAGTGGCTTCAGTCTGGAAGAAGTCTGATTTATTTAAGAGCAGACATGAGGAAGAAATTCTTCCCCATGAGGGGTGGTGAGACACTAGAATAGGTTATACAGAGAAGCTATGGAGATGCCAAGCCTGGCAGTGTTGAAAGCCAGGTTGGATGGGGCCTTGAGCAACCTGGCCTGGAAGGAGCTGTCTCTGCCCAAAGCAGTGGCGCCAAAACTAGAAGATATTTAAAGACTACATCCAACCCAAACCATTCTATGATCTGCATGGTCTCTACTTTGCTGTTAGAATTTCCTTAAATGCTTAAATCTGTCAGTTCTGAGATGGGAACTTGAGCTGCTGACATTATAAATGCCACTCCAGGAGTGTGTGCCCCATACAGTGAAGTGCCCTCTTGCTGTGGCTATGTGTTGTGAAGTTGAGCTTTGGCTCTCAAGGAAAGCTTTCTTCACCTCTTTTATTGTTCTTCCTAACAGGGAAACTGGGAAGAGTAGAATTGAACCTGTTGGAGAATTAATGTTGATCAGAAAAGAGATATTTTCCCCCTTATTTCACTTGTAATAATGTAAATTTTAAATGGAATATGGCTGTAGGACTTTTCTGATTTAATTTTCAGTTTCTATGTTGTGGTTTTCTTTCCTAAGGCACTCACATGAGCATTATAGGATTTGAAATGTATTAAAAGCAGCAGCCTATGGTTCTGCAAGTTCCTTTTTTATTTCTGATGAGAAGGTCATGATCCCTGCATTCCTTTAGGACAATATGAGATTGATAATACTATCAGATCATGGAAAAAAAGTATGAATCAAGTAGGGAATTGGTTTATTGTCCAAAAAAAAAAAAATCCCTATGGACTGTAGCTTGTGCAGTAGCTGCATGCTGAAGGAGCAGAGAGCAGTACAGTTTAAAATGCAGGGCCTGTGTTCTTCAGGGAAGAGATCCAGTGGGGAGCAAGTGATGTCATGAAAGAAAAATTCTTGAATCTGATTCCTTTAGCACATGCCATCAGCCTGCCCATCTGTTAGTTTCTTTACAGTTGCTCTTGAGCTCTTTGGCCAGTTCTGGTTAAATTTCAAGGCAAGAAAAAGATCTGGGAGGTGCCTGAAATTTTGGAGCAACTCATCAGGTAGAAGAAAGAGAGGTCCAGGTTAGTGCTTCACATTGGTGGTGAGGTGGGGGAGCTCTGGTGGCCATCAGACTTCTCTCTAGCAAAAAGAACCCCAAACAAACAGAAATTTATAAGGGATCTCATGGAAGTGATTGATGCAAGGTGTTTGAGACCAAAGACAGTTCAACTATTCATGTAGCAACTTTATTTTGCTTCTAAAATAAACCTTAAGGCTTCTTAGGATTTCAAAGCTCACTGAGAGAAGATAGGAACTTCTTTTAAAGTGTGTTTTCTTCCAAAGCAGTCCACATTTGGATGAGTGAAGGCTTGAGTGAAGGGAGGGAAACTTACATGGTGGTGGGGAAGAACTTTAAGTCCATGCATTTTATACAATAAAAAAATACTGGAAGTGATTAAAGTCAGTTTAAAAACATGTTGGATGAGTGGTCTGATAGCAGCGTTAATGCAAAACTGGGCTTAGTCTACATGGAAGAAATGATGGAGAAACTGAAGGAAAAATTGAAGTTTTGAGTTTCTTCCAGTTGTTTCAATGGTCTGGAGAAGTAACAAAATGGGCAGAGTTTATAGAGCTTCATCTTGGAGTTGTCTGATGGTGTTCTTTAAAGAGTAAAACCAGTATTTTGAACCTCTGAAAAGTCAGTACATGGAAGCAAGGTTATAGGGTCTAAAGTTGTGATGGTTTGGGAGTTCTCCACCCCCCCTCTGTTTGAATTCTCCCAGACTATACTCAGCTGGCTGGAAGTTAAGGAATGAAGCTTTCTTTTCACAGCTTAGCACAATATACAAGCAGATACTTAAAATATATTACAGATGTTTACAGTAAAAAGGTAATACAGAAACACCACAGCCCTCCCAGAGATCCCCAAGAGGGGTTCCCAACCACCCTTCCACCTCCCCCCCACATCCTAATCTTATCCCAGAATCTACTTCTAATCCCAGTGTGGTTAGAAGCAGAATTGATTAGCTGGGTTACACAGATCCAGCTAGAAGCCAAGGAGGGAGTGAGCCAGAGTGACCCTGTCTTACTTATGTTTCTTTGCTTTAGTACATCTCAGTAAACCTGTGAGATATCAGCAGTATTTTCTTTTCACAGCCTAGCATCTAGTTTTTCTCGTTAAAATATTCCAGTTAGCCTCAAACCAGCACAGAAGTAAAACTTTGTCAAGCATTATTTGGAAAGTCGATTTACAGGGGCGGAGATGTTAGCTTCTGTTGTTTTTGTTTGTTTGAGGTACCTCAGATTCATCTCGAGTGATTAATGATGATGAATTCCATCAGCATTTGTTAGCCTAGCCTCTGGCACTCTGTGGCTTACTGAAATTTGGGAGCAGTCAGAAGAAAAAAGCTAGACACAACAGTCACTGAGCTGTATTGGTTAACAAGCTGTTTTTATTTATCCCTTCTTCACTTGGGAGTGACAAGTGGTGATACTTGTTTCTCTGCAGGGTTCTGTAGCTAAAGTGTGATAGATCTCTGCACTGCCTTATGTTGGCTGTAATCAATGCAACAAATTGACTGACAGCTTTGAAAGTCTAAGCTATAGTGTCTTTATTTGGTGGCCTGTGCTACCTGCTCTATTTTACACTTTATCCCTCTACAAAAGCAAAGTAGAAGTGCAGGTATGAGGAATGTTTCTCAATACTAATGCAAAGTTTTGGGATCTGTGTCCCCTGTCCATACATCTATAGGGAAAAAAAAAAGTACTAATGAGTGACTTCTTTCTTGTTGAGCTGTAGGTTTACAGTCAATGTGTTCTCTTAAGGACTCTCTTTTTATGTATTCCTTACATATAGGGACTCAATTTTTCAAATGTGGTTTTGAAATTTGCTTGAAAGCAGAGCTGCTGCTGTAATGTTTGGCAAGAGTTGGGCTTCAACACTGCAGCGAGGAAGCCACTGCTACTAAAGCCTTCAAGTGGTAGCTCTCACTTCAGTGCTATGCAAGTACACCCAAAGATGTGAGTTCTGCTTGAGCCTTGAACTTGTGAGTTCAGAGGTGGGAACAGGAGAAAGGCATTTGGAAAGGCTCCTGTGAAGAGTGCTTGCAGATCTCTCTTGGCATGGACTTGAAGTAGCCAAGGAGTGTGTTCAGCATGCCTGAGCCTTGCCAGTCAAAGCGTAGCTGCTTTTAAGGAGTTTACTACCAGAGCCTGGACCTCCTGCTGCTGTGAGAAGCTTCCAGTGAGATACTAAGCAAATTACTCACCTACTACATGTAATATTCACTTGCAAATGGTTTCCTGGCATTTTTATTATATGTATCATGACTCTGATCATTACTTGACTTTCAAGAGAGTTACTCCGTGACAAGCTGAGCCTTTCCTTCTGAAATCTAATCCTTTGAGCTAGTAGTGCTCAGTGTTAAGCTGTGTACTCCTGTTGGAGTCTTTCAGTCTCATGTGTCCTTCCTCATGGGAAAGGAAACAGAGTGGACATGCAGCCTCATTTTTCTTGATGTGGAAATGGCTTGTGCCTAGTCATTAGAGCACTAAAATTCAAGTCTCATCTTCTGCATTTTGGGGCAGTGGAGGAAGTTAAAATGCTAGGATGCTGGAAAGGGATGACCCTAGATAAATAATGCAGAAATACCCTGTGAACTCAGATAACATTCAAAACCAGACTTTGCATCTACACTGTCAAAGCACTGAAATGATAGAGGTTGACCATCTGCAACACCGTTGCTAGAGGTAAATATTTTTGTTACTTCAGTACATTCATGGGGAAAGCAAACAAAACAAACCCCCCCCAAACCAACCAACCAACCAAAACCACTAGAAAACACAAATCAAACAAACAAAAAAAAATTGCCCTGTATGCTTTGAATAGCAAAATAAAGATGTTATATGAAAAATAAGATTAATCCTGTTAGTCAGTATGTTTGTCAGAATGCCAAAACTGATTGTCAGGGCTTGTATTGTGTTGCTGTGCTGTTTATTTTAAGGCCAATGATACTAGTGAAGTGGAAGAGCTGTTAGCAAATTCTGAATAGTAGTTAAGATTAGATTTCAGCTTCCTCTTGGAGCTTACCTTTCTGACTGACTGTCCCGTGCAGCTGCTTTCTTGCTCTGCTAGTGGACTGCTTTCCAGCCTGAGGGAAGGGGAAGCAGAGGAAGGTGATTATTTTGCTAGCTGAGAAACTTGTGTCGGTTCCCACATGCTCTGGTAATTTGAATGATTTTTGTTTCCTCTTTTTGGCAAGCTTCAGGAGGAGCTCAGGTAGTGTAATGGCCTTTTTAACTGCAAAATCTACATTTGGTTCCAAAGGTCAGTCTGCTGTTGTCCTCTATGGAATGTCAAAAGTTGGATGTTGAAGTAGAAGTAGTAGTGAAGTGTTGAGAACTTGCTGTACTAACTCTAACATGAATATTTCATTTGAAAATACCTTAGTATTGAATAGTTCTTCTGCCTACCAACAGTAGTAATTTTAATTTTGGTTCTCATCTTTGAGTGTTGCTTCAAAGAAAGCAGAAATACCACTTCCTTCTGATCAGGCTGGCAGACTCTCGTCCTCTGCAGCCTGACATTAGTTGTTGCTTTCTGGGATCGTCTTGCAAGCAGCTCACTCACTGCTTTGTACACAAACAGTTGAGCCTTCTAAGCACCTCTTGGAACTTGTAAGAGGATATTGGGCTGTGAATTGAGGTGTTCCAGTGTGGTCACGCTTGATTACCTTTACTTAAATCTTGTTTTCAGAGATTGCTGCATTATTGAGGAGATTTAACTGTACTAGATAGATTTGCTGTGTATATAAAGATCCTGGTACATTGAAAGAGTTTTCTGTGTAACCACCAGAGCTAGCACTATATTTTGCTATGTGTTTCTGTATCAGTGGACACCAGTGAAAAGATCCCAGCCCCATCCTCATGACCTCCATTCTTTAGATGTTGATCAGCATTGATAAGGTTCCCTCTCAGTCTTTCTTACCTTTTTTTGGGCTTTCCCAGTTCCTTCAGCCTCTTCTTGTAAGAGAGATCTTCCAGTTTCATGTCCATTGGACTCTCTCCAGTAGTTCCCTGACCCTCTTGAACTGGGTTCAGTCCTCCAGTGTTGCCTCATTATGGCAGAGTAGAGGGAGAGAAGAACCTCCCTGGACCTGCTGGCCACAGCCTTCTCAAAGCACCCCAGGATACCATTGCACTTCTTGGCCACGAGGATGCATTGCTGGCTCGTGGTGAACTTGTCCACCAGCACTCTTGGGTCCTTCTCAACAGAGCTGGTTTCCAGCAGGTCAATCCCTTACCTGTACTGGTGCGAGGGATTATTCCTTCCCCAGGGGCAGTAGCCTACACTTACCCTAGTTGAACTTCCAGAGGTTGCCTCTGCCTAGTGTTCCAGCCTGTCCAGGTCTTGCTGAAAAACAGCATATCCTGACGGGGTGTCAGCCACTCCTCCCACTTTGGTACCATCAGCAAACTTGCTGAGAGTACACTCTGTCCCTTCAGCCAGGTTGTTGATGAATGTTCAGAGCTTTTTGTAGCAATTTCAATGATAGGAAAGAATTCAGAATGGAAATCCTATTTCAGCCTCTTCCTGCTCTTGACTCAGTTTGTAGGAACTTTCATTCACTGTCAGTCTTGTCAGCTGAGCAATGAAAATATTTTGTTTTTCAGACCTGCTTTTCCTTTTTGTTCTTGTACAGTCCTCAATTTCATTTACTAAACCAAGCCAGATTTCCTCTGGAGCTTCACCACTCTCATCATCAGCCTACACCTCGTTGGTAAGCTCTGAAATACATTTCAGTTGCTTTTGAAATGCTTTTAAAATAATCACTGTGTACAGTTGTGGTTAATGATGGCTGATGGAGTTAAGAGGTACTGTAAAAGGCTTTTTCCTCTTCTATATTTGGGACATCAAGGGCGAACCAAACATTGGCCTTGCTAGGACCTTGTTACTTCTGGTGGAAAATAATTGCTTTCCAGATATGAGAAACATCTTCTCTGATGTGCAAGAAGGGAGGCACCAATGAAGATGTTTATTTGTTGCTTCTGTGTGCATGATTTGCTTTTTTTTTTTTTCCAAGTCATTGAAATGTCATTAGAAGGAAGAAAATATTAATTGCTCCATGTAGAGTGCAGCAAAACATTTCAGAGAAAAGACAGAACATAGAAACAAAATTATCAAGGTGGGAAATGACCTTTTAAGATTGTTGAGTCCAAATGTTGACTGAACACCACCATGTCCTGAAGTGCCGTGTCTATATGTTTTTTGAACACCTCCGGGGACAGTGACTCCTCCACTTCCTGGGCAGCCACTTCCAGTGCCTCACCACACTTCAGTGAAGAATTTTTTCCTGTTTTTTTTCCAGTATTCAGTCCAAACTTTGTTGTTATATTGGACAGTAGTGCCTCTCAGATTCCTATTACTGGCTCCAAGCTTGCTGATTTCTTGACTGGATAGATGATGTGATAAATAGATTTGCTTACATTGGAACTGTCTCAGTTTATTTGGGTCCTCAATCCAGTCATGGTTTACTGAAATGTGTTTTCCATGTCTAGCTCTTAAAAGGTGGCCTGGGAGAGTTGTTCTTATGCACTGACTTAACTGGAGATTGACTGCCCCTTCTCCAGTGTGTTCTCTAGTGACAAGACAGCTTGGTTACAGTTAGCTTAATGGAGAAAGAAAAAGGTTTTCTTCAGCAAAGGATTTACTCTTCCAAGGAATTTAGTGCTCCAAGTTCTGAATGGCGTCTTTTTGGGATGTGCTTCATTGTGTGCTGGCAGCATGGTTGACCTTTGTGTCCAGCTTGCATATTTGCTCATGTACAGAAAGTATCCAGAGTGCTAGGACGTAGAAGCCCTTCCTTTCTGTGAACATGAGCCATGGTTTGTCCTTTGGAAAGCTCACTGCAGTCTTCAGCTAAGTCTAAGTACTTGACCCATACCATTCTAGGAAAAACTTGCCTCTTCTCTACTGTTTCTTTTTAAGTTTCCAGAGTTTGCATGGACAGATGGACAGATTCTGAGAAGTAAAAAGTTGGAAGTTTTCTTTCTGACCTGCAACTTTACTATTTCAAGGCAATGAAGTTAAAAACCTGCAGTTTTTAACACCAGCAGAAGACATTGGAATTTGACAGGCAGTCTTTGAGAGAAGGTGATGCTTTGGGTGGGCTCTTACTGTTAACAGTTAATGGAAGTTCACAATTGAGCTTCAGCTTCATTGTATTCTTTGAATTTTAATAATCCCTCCGTTATTTTGGGGGATTAGAGGGAACTGACCAACAGGAAACTGCAAAACCTGGATGTCATCATCATCTTCTTTCCAGTCAAAGCTCAGTGTATGACGAGGTACTCTTTGGGCAGCTGGATATTGAGACCTTTGGAGCCTGCTAAGGTTGATGTGTGTCCTCAGTCATTGTGTAGTAACTCATACTTAAATGATCTGTTGACTTTTTTTGTACTCCAAACTGGAAATTCAGTGTGGAAGCCTTGCTTCTAAAATCCAGGGCAGCAGTTCATCAACTTAAAGTTGAAAGTGTTCACAATACAAATGGCTTTGGTTTTGCATTAAGTGTTCTTAATGAAGGTGTTAGGAAATTGAGTGGTGAAGACTAAAATAGAAGCCTTCTGCTTTACTTGAAGGAGCTTCCATCAGTTCTTGTGCACTTGCACGATAACCTTTGAAGCAGAATCTCCTAAGCATAGTAACAATGCAGAGAGATCTCTCATGTAAGTAAGAAAGCAATTGTCAGGCTAATCGAAGATTATCAAGAAAAGTTTTCAGTAATGTCAGATTAAATTTGCAAGTACACAAACTGACTTAGAGGAAAGTTTGGAGACTCAATTTTGAGCAATAGCTGCAGCTTACTGTTGAAGGTCCTGCTCTGGCGGCAGTTTGTGAGCTCCTTTCATCTAAAGGCCTTGAGTCTTCACTGAAGCTTGAAAAAAATTTTGGTGGCACAATCACAGAGTGCTAGGGGTTGTAAGGGACCTCTAAAGATAGAGTCCAACTCCCCTGCCAGAGCAGGATCCCCTCATTCTATGCTTCTTGGAGTTTACAATCATTTTGATACTGATTTTAAGTGGCAGCTGTCATGCCAACACTGACTGTTTCTGGGAGTGTCCTACTGCTCTGTATTGTTATTTGTGTACTTATCTGCAATAGTTAGATGCTTGTGTATGAATTGCAGCGCTGCCTAAGCATTGGCCAGGTGGGAGGGGGGGAAAGAAAACACCCAACCACTTGTCTTAGGACTTTCTGAGAACAGATTGGAAAATGAATGCCAAAAAGAAATGGGTTAATAATGGTTGCTGATTTCATGGCAAGAGTTGCACAAATTGCCCTTCTTATCATATGGTACAGAAGGAGACTTTTAATATGCTCTGTTGAATACTTTATTAGGAGTTTTGAGTCCTTGTAGGGAATGAGTACTGAAGAATACTTTAAGATCCATAAAGTAGGTAATTGATAATGACACTGATCTCTGCAAAATCATACTAAAATGTTGTTTAAGAACCACCTGGTTGGTGTAATATTTAGTGCAAAACAGCAATCTTAATTTCCCAGATCTCCTTTCCCCCCTTCCCATCTTCCTTAGCTGCTGACCTTCTGCCAGCATCCTTGCTGCCAGCCCTGCAGGGTGCCAGGTCCTTGCTCACTCCAGCCTTCCTCTCCTGGAGGCTTCAGTGCTCATTCTGCTCCAGCATCTCTGCAGTAACCTCCTGCTCCATAAGACCTGCCCAAATACCTTCTCTCTCCAATATTTCTTAAGCTTAGATAGTTACCATGTGTTGTGAGGAAGTGTATCTGTTCCACCTAGCAATAGTTGCTAAGCAGGACATTTCCCCTAGCCCCTTGTCAGCACAGACCAGTTCAGATCATTTGATTTGCAGGAGAAGATTTTTATTCTTATTTTTAGTATCTCAAGCTCTTTTATCCTTTTCTTTAAGTGTTTTTTTTTCCTGAAGTCCTATTCAGTTTGTGCTGTGTTGCACTACTACTGTTTCCCCTTTTTTTGTAATTAGTTGTTGCAAGGTGTGCTGGTTTGAGGCTAATGGGAATATATTAATGAGAAAAAATAGGCTATAGGCTGTGAAAAGAAACCGTTGGTGATGTTTACTTCATTCATAGGTTTGCAGGATGTATAAAAGCAAGGACACAAACTGTCTGTTGGTGTCCCTCCCTGGCTTCCAGCTGGATCTGTGTATCCCAATGAATCATTCTGTTTCTAACCCACTCTGGCCAATCTTTTCAACTCACCTTGCACTTAAGGCTAAGGTTGGGGGGTGGAAAGAAGATGAAATGGTGGTTGGGAGCCCCTCCTGGGGAATCTGATTTCTGGCAGGGGTATTGTGTTTCTGCATTACTTTTAACTTGTGTATTTCTGTATTTAGCTGTAAAATATTTGTAATATATTGTAAATATCTGCTTGTATATTGTGCTAAGCTGTGAATATAAAGCTTCATTCCTTAGCTTCCATCTGGCTGAGTCTAGTCTGGGTGAATTCATTGGTGGGATGGTGGGGGCAGGTAACTCCCAAACCATCACACAAGGGTAGTAGATAAATCTTTGGCGTGCACATCTTCAGATGAACCTGGGTGGTTTTGTTGTACTGAACTTGCTGGCAGTGGTGAGGAGAGATTGGTTTGGACTCTGGCATTTGCTTGCAGGGCCTTTGAGATGACAAATCTGGTTAGGGTTTGGCTTAGGTAAAGCAAATGAGGCCATGTCTGTGTGTTTCACACTTAGCGGTAGCTATCTGACCACACATTTGCTTGACCCTTGTGTACAAGTGCGGTTTGTTTACAAGCTGCCTTTATAGCAGAAGTTTCCCTTCACATTGGAAGTCCTTTATAGTCATCTGCCTGCTCAACCAAAGTGTGAGTTGGCCACCTGTTCCTGTAGCCATTTCTCCCTACTTTCTCAGGATAGGAAAGGCTTTTGCATCTCACAGATGTTCTTCCTTGAGGCAAAGCATGAGAGCTGATGCAAACAGAAGGCTGTTCTTGTACTCATCTCATCCTCTGTTATCCTTATCCTGCTCTTAGTGAAGGAGCAGCTGAGCTTGGGAAGAGAGGGGCCCAGAGGCCCAAAACCTATGGGCCTGCCTTTGCTTGTTCCTTGACTTCAGGTCAGAAGGTTTGGGCTCTTTATTCTGTCAGTAGAGAGATGCTTAGGATCTCAAACACTTTCAAAAAAACCACCACTTTCTAATTTGAAGTTGTTTTGAGCTGCCACTGGTAGATAAAGCCTTGTCTGTTTCTGGAACATCCCTTAGTTAATTGTGGTGTTTAAAGTGCAGAGCTCTCACAGAGAAAACTCAGTCACATAAACAGGTATGTTTCTGGGGAAACAAGTTTCATAGAATAAGCATAGAATCACAGAATATTCTGGAGTGGCAGAGACTTAAAGATCATCTAGTTCAACACCCCTGCCATGGGCAGAGACACCTTCCACTAGATCAGGTTGCTCAGAGCCTCAGCCAAACCTGGCTTTGAATTCTTCCAGGCATGAAGCCTCCACAGCTTCTCTGGGCAACCTGTTTCAGGGTTTCACCAACCTTGTGGGAAAGAATTTCCTCCTAATATCTAACAGTGCTTCCAGTATGAAGCCATCACCCTTCACTCTGTCACTCTACACCTTCACAAAAAGCTCCCCTCCAGCTCTTTCTTGTATATTCTGTATTTTTCAATCTCACCTTTGAAGAGGAAGGGGCAATACAAGGTAGGCAGTCAAGGCAGAAGAAAATGTAGTTGCTGGAATAGAGTGGTAGTTTTCAGATTGGAAATAAGTAGATGAAGAAAAGCTTCTCCAGTATTTCTGCAGTTTCTCAGGGCCCCATTTACCTCTGAACAGGGCTATAATCATTTATTACAAAGGAGGTTCCACCTCAACACGAAGAGAAGCTTATTTACAATGAGGGTGACAGAGCCATGGAGCAGGCTGCCCAGCAAGGTTGTGGAGTCTCCTTCTCTGGAGACTTTCAAAACTCGCCTGGATGTGTTCCTGTGCAGCCTGCCCTTGGTCATCTTGCTCTGGCCAGGAGAGTTGAACTCAAGTCTCCTTTGCAACCCGTAGCATTCTGTGAGTAGAGAAGGCAGGTGGTAGTTTTGTGTAATGCTGGCAGTGTTCAGATAGATTTAAAGTGGGGGGGGGGATCTGCCATTTAAGACCCCAAAGTAAACAAACCCATATAGTTTTTACAAGGAAGGCAACTTTTTCTCCTGATGGTAAAAGATTGCTCATACTGTGTTTAAAATTGGACCCCTAAGCTTGAGGATCTCGCAGAAGGCATCATCACAATTGTGCCTAAGTGAGTTTAAGATTCACATGCTATGAGTTATGACACTAACTAGTTGATGTTCAGCCCGCTTGCAGCGGCAGCAGAAATGAAAAGAAGCAGCACAGTTTGAGAGCAGCTTTTGTGTTTGCTTTCAGTGAGATTTAGGATGTTCTTGTTTCCTTTTTTTTTTTCCCCCCTAAGAATGCATAATTTGGCAGCTTCGGAAGTATTATTTTGAAGAATGTTCTGCAGTTCTGTCAGTTTGTCTTTCGGAGTTGACACATGCTTGGACTGGGAAGGGAGGCTGAACAGGAAGGAAGGTGCTTGTTCCTGAATGTCATTACTGCATAGCTCTCGTATCCTCGAGGATCATTAGGACAAAAGCTGAGTCAGAGCACAGCGGCAGCCTGCGCTAGAGCAAGACATGGCCCAGATCAGGATTTTGGACTGCATGATCAATCACAAGTGGAGCTTTCTCTGTAACCTCTATTGTGCCTGGAGCGGTCAGGTTTGTTGTTTGCTTCTCCTTAAAATTATTAATATGATTGTGTAATTTAGTAAAGGGGGGGGGAAAAAAATGCTCAGGAGATGCTTTCTCCCCACCCCCAGTCCTATTGAGGATGCAGTATTAGAAATGTTGCCCTTTACTAAGGAGTTTTCTGGAGTTGCTAAGCATATAAAGGATGCTTTGAGTATATAATCGCTGGCTTTTTAACACGTTGAGTACTTCAGATTGTTTTCTTAGAGCCTTCAGCTTTGAGGGGGTTTCACTTTGAGTTACACAAAAAGACCAATGCCAGCTACAGGGAGAGGGAGATGTGCCAGGATAAACTGCAGTCGTAATAAATACAAAGCTCACTTGCTCTTCTGCTTTAACAGGACTCATATTTTGGCTAATTCAAAATAATTGGTCGGGAATATGATTTTTTTTAAAAAGTGTGAGGGCAGGTTCTTACTTCAGACATCCACAGGATGTGATTCAGTTGTTAATATGGATAGATTGATGGCTAACTGATGGCTGATTGACTGCCTTGCTGCAGAACTGGGAAGGGGGGGGTGTGTGTGAAACAAAAGCCTGCCTAGATTTCGTGTGAAAATGTTTTCAAGTAGAATCCACTTCCTGAATGATTTGAAGTTGTAATGCTGCTTTCAAGATACTTCAGGTATTACCTGAAGTACCAGGTATTTCTCATTCAGTCAGTCACTGAAGAAAAACTGATTCTTTTCTGTGTTGTAAGGGAGAGATGTGCACTCCTTATAAAGTTGCAATTTCAGTGTAGTAATAACTAGAGGCAGGTGATACAGAAATATTCCCACCATAGACAAGTCCTTTGAAATAATGCAGCAAACAAGCCATGGATGTGTCGTGTCTGTACTGGAACTTCTTAATTGGGAAAATACATTACTGTGGTGGTGTTGTGTTTGTTGGTTGTGGTTGTTTGTTGTGTTTTGGTTTTGTTTCTAGATGATGCAAAAGCTGATTCATAATGTCTGGCTTTTTTGAGTTATTTCCTTAAGGTTATTCACAGATAGATAGTATCAGGTTGGAAGGGACCCTTAGAGGTCATTTTGTCCAACCCTGCTGCAGTCAGCAGGAACACCTCCAACTAGGTTAGATTGTCCAGGGCCATGTAAAGTCTGATCTTGAATGTCTCCATGGATGGGACCTCAAACACATCCCTGTTCCAGTATTTTGCCACTTAAACTGTAAAGAACTTCCTTCTGATGTTCATCCTGAGTCTATCCTGCTCCAGGTTCACACCATTGCCCTTCTGAACAGTCCCTCCCTAGCCTTCCCTTGTGTGTTCACTTCAGATACTGAGGTGTAGCTATAAACTCTCCCTGAAGCTTTCTCTCCTCCAGGCTGAACAGCTCCGTTTCTCTCATAGGAGAGGTACTTCAGCCCTCTGACTATCTTTGTAGCCTCCTCTGGACCTGCTCCAACTGCTCTATGCCTCTTGTGTTGGGGGCCCCAGAACTGGATACAGCAGTGCAGGTGAGGTCTCACCAGAGCAGAGTGGCAGAATTGCCTCTTCCAACCTGCTGGCCACGCTGCTTGTGTTGCAGTCCAGAATGTGATAGGTCTCCAAGGCTGGAAATGTGCATTATTGGCTCGTGTCCAGCTTCTCATCCAGCAGTAGCCCCAAGCCCTTCTCTGCAGGGCTGTTCTCATTCTCATCATCCCCCAGCCTGTATTGATAACAAGGATTACCCCACCCCAAATCCAGGACCTTACACTTGAAGAGGACATAGAAAGGCTTTTTCTTAGAACCTTGATTTTCACAGGTGCCTAGCTGATTTAAGTTTGATCTAACTTGCTGACATCCCATGCTTCCGAGCAATCCAGAAGAAAAAAGAAAAGGCTGATGATGTGGGCAGTCCTGTGAAGTGTTAAAATGAGTTTGATGTTTGATACACCTAGAGGGAAGGGAAAGAGAGGTTGTGAGCAATTTGAAGTGGAAATTTTAACTAACACAGAATGTGTGTGTATGTTTCTCAGCTGTTTGATCTTCTAGATTTTAAGTAGAGTATGTAATAGCTGTGTAGGTTGGTTTTGGTGTTGTTGGGCTCCCTGTTAGCTATAAATTTTAATGAGCTGTTGCTTATAGTTTTCTTTGAAATGAAGCTGAAAGTTCATTTAGGGGATATTACTCTCTTCCCATTGCCCTGACATGCCATGGCAGAAACAGAAGCTGTCAGGCCTGGTTGGACAAGTGTACTGCTTTGTGTAGTGACTTTGCTCTTCACCTTCTCCACCTAGAAGTCTCCAAGGAGGCTGCTGGTGAAGATAGCAGATCAGTGACCTGTGAAGTCTGAGGCTAACAGTTTTTCCTCAAAACACAGCTCTGGTTTCACTCGTGGTCTCCCTGAAGCAGCAGGTTGCACAGTTTTTGGCAATTTCCATCCATCCTGACCTCAGTAAAACATCAGGGATGAGTTAGTGCTTGTGATCTGAGAGCTGAGTTGAAGACCTACCTGCCTTAAAGAAAAACAGATTTTCTTCTAAACAGTTACTGAAAATACATAATGAAGCAAGTACAAAGCTAGATAGTAGTCTGTGTGTGTTACTAATGATTTCTCAAATCAGATTACAGAGCTATTCAAAGGTTTCTTTTTGTTTTTACTGCTCATTCCCCACCATACGTTTCCTGAAGTTTGTTTTTTAGAACAAGTATACAAATAGGAAAAGGACAGGAATATTTTCTTCTGCCTACCGGGATAGTTTAGATTTTTACAAAAAGCACTTTGATAGTGCTGCCTGAAAGTGAATGGAGGCAGTTGCCCTTTGCACTGTGGCACAGCAAGCTGTTGTGTGTGTTCAGATGTTTGCAAAGGATATGCAGTGTTTCATGCTAAACCAGAAACCTCTAAAATCAAATTTGTAGATGATGTAAATCAGCGTAGCTCTCTTGACATCAATGAGCTGCAGTTTGTAGTTCAGGCTTTGGATGGTATTGATGGCTATCCATGAATCATCCCTCAAAAGCCTTCCATGGTGCTGTAAGAGTACAAAAATAAACCAGACTGCTTGCAGAGTTTGCCTTTGTTCGTGGGACAGGTTCATAACCTACCTTCTAACTTTTCTGCAAGTGGGTTACTGCCAAGTACTGAAGGGTCTTGCTTCTCTGTTGTGTGTTGCTGTCGACTTTGGAATGGGAGGTGGATTCAAGTGACTGCCTTTGAGGCAATTTCCAACCTGAGTGTACGTGCAAATGTCAGATGAGTGAAGGAGAGGAGCATGTCCAAAGTTTGTATCCTGTGGGAGACCACTGTAAAGAAGTTTTATTTGCAGATTCATCTCTGGACTTACCCAGACTGTGCCAAGGGTATCAGAGATGATTAATCCCAGTATTGATATAGTCTGGCCTTGGTCTGCAAGGAAGTTCTAGCGTGGGCTTTTTTGGTTTGTTCTTTCTTTTTTTCCCCTTTGTTTATGGAGGAGCCTCAGTCACAACAGCATACTGGCTGCAATCAAAGCAAGATGAGAGTTCTTCAAAAAATGTGTGGAAGTGCTAAATGATGTTTTACTCAATTACATTAAGTTTGGCTCATCTGAAGTAGGATGAGGCAGCTACCTCCTCTGTCCTTCCTGAGGACATCCTTTATCAGCCTCCAGCATGCAAGTGAACTCTTGAGATACTTGGTATGGCTGTTCTCCTTCTGGCCATGATGGGATGTATTATCATATGTCTAAAGCAATAAATAACACTGCTTTAGATGGTTAGAAGAATTACTCGTAGATGATGGAAAGTAGATGCTAGAACAGTTTTAGGGGTTTTTTTTTTTTGTTCCTTTCATCACAAATTATCTTGTGTTATGGTGCTAGATAGGGCATAGTAGACCACAGCTTGAATATATGCTGTCATTTTACCAATGCTGTGCTCTGAGCAGGCTTTTGTTATTGAGGAGAGCAGACCGCCTCCTATGCTAGTCTCAATTAGGTCTTTGCTGAACAACATTGGCCTTTATTTGTCTTATTGCTACATCCTGATCTCTAAAACAGTGTAAACACCTTAAATGCCCATTTCTCAGCCAGGGGTATTCCTCAGAGTCATGTAAATTTAGTTGGCCACTTAGCTGCACAGAGTGGGTCTGACCATTGAAGTGGTTTGGGTGGGAGGAACTTTCTCATCAGAGACTATACTGATGTACATGAAAGTAGCTTAGGATGTGGCATTAGAACAGCCAAGATCTCCTCCTTCTTTTTTGAAGAACCAGTTCTGAGTTGGTTCTTGTGGGCTGTGTTTCCTGTGAGGCACTGTGTGAGCAGGAGATGCTGCAGTGCAAGCCTGGCTCTCGATGCATTCGAGCCCCAAAACGCAGCAATGCTGCAGCAGCTGCTGCACTGCAGCTATTTCTCTGCCTTCAGAGAATCTCTAATAACATTACAAGAGCTTCTCAGCCTTGTGGCTGTGTCACTTGGAGGATGAAATAACAAAGGGTGGCTGCATTCCTTCGGAGATACTTGCAGCCGATAACGGTTTTGAAATGTGATGTTGATGTTGTCTTACTCTGCTCTTCTGTTTATCTGCTGCCTGGAGGAGGGAGGGAGTATGACCTACATCTTGCCTCATAGCAGTGCAGGGTGTGATGTTTTCAAGTTTTGTTGAGCAAAAGGTGTAAAACCATCGCAGGAAATAGTTGCTGGCTTTACTCACTCTGGGAATTGATATCGCTGGAGAAACATTTTTGTAATGCAACTTGGGACCGGGAAGCAACTTGGCAAGAGTGAGCAATTCAAGCTGTAGTAATGGGCATGCAAAGACAAGTAGATCCTAAATAAGCAAATATATTTGTGTTTTTAAAGTACGTTTCTTCTCTTTCTCCACCCTGACTCTGGACAGAGAAAGAAATGTAGATTTAGTCACCTTCTCAGCCATTCTTGCTGACCTGCTCAGTGCAAACTGAGGAAATAGGCAGGTCACATATGATCCCATCATAAGCCAACGTTCAAAAGCTGCTGGATTTGCAGCTAAACTGAAAATCCTGTGGCCAACTTTCTCCTCTTTATCCTCTTAGTGACATCTTATCTCTGGGCATAAAGATTTAAGATGATTTTTTTTTTTTTTCAGGTTAATGACTTAGTCCTTTTTTTTTTTTNTTTTTTTTTTTTTTTTAAGCTTTTGATGCATTTTATCTTTGCAGATGAAATTCTTGACTGGAAAAGTTGCTTTTCTTCCTCGGTTAGAAGCACAACAGGTTGCAAATTTAGAGTCCTGAAATAATTCAGCTGGAGTGTTTGGATATGTGGCTTTGTGCCTGTAGGCTAATCTTACTTTATTTTTTTTAATAAAACCCAAAACTTTTCATTTCTGAGGCTTTTAAAACTTACACTGCAGTGATTTGCATGTTATATAGTATGCTTGAATTGAAATATCTTGAAACATGGCCTTGGGGGGGATAGTTCAGTGGTGGGTTTGTTTGCAGGAGGTTATTAATAGTCCTTGAGTTAGAAAGTTTTAACACTGAGTAGCTCCAGCTGTATATTTAGAGGTTATTTTTGAGGAGGGAAGCTGTGTATGTGGGGATGTAAAGAATCTCGACATAATTTTCTGACAAGTTTTGCGGTGTCCTGAGTCATGTCCTCGTTTAAACTTCCTAAGGAGCTGAAGCTTGGTACAAATAGTTCTCTCGGGTCAGTTCTTAAAACTCCCCATGTGTCTAGGTGAATCTTTTGCAAGCAGAATTGGATTCTGGGATAACAGCTCGCTTCAAATAGCTGTGTATTTTAGGGCAGCAATTTGGATTTTGTCTTCAAGTGTCAATTCCCAGATATTTCAAAGGCTTCCATTTGGCTTTGGTCAGGTCAGAGAGATTTGTGCTGTACACGAAATGAAAGCTTGAGTAAAGCAGCAGTATTAGCAGCTTGAGTTATCACCAGCTACTGTGGTATGCTTGTGCAGATGAAGTGGTGTGATCAGTCTCATTTTTCTTGGTTTTAGAACAGGAATAAGCATTTTCTGCTTTTGTTGAAAAGTTCAGTAGGTTCGGTGAGAGAACCTCATCCTCATCCTTATATTTGATAGAGAGCAGGTGTGAGGAGTAGTTCTGCTGCTGCCGAGTTCGCTTACTTAGTGTTGTAGCTGCACCATTTAGCCTAGCCTAAACACCAGGGTTTGTAGGGACAAGGAGGCTGTGGAAAAGTATATGCACTTTTGGGTCGTTGGGCCAACTCAAACGAATTCTTACATCCCAGATGTACCCTGAGGCTACAGTGGAGAGGAGGAGGATGAACTGAAGGAAATGTGTAGGTAGTTTCAGAGCTGATGTGAGCTGAAAGCTGTGGTGCATTTGGTTACTGGACCAGAGGTCTGTGCACGTTGAGTTTTGCACTGTGCAGTGATTTAGTTTTTCTTAATGGTTTCTGTCAAACCATTTCACCTGTGAATAGGTGTGTTGGAATAGTTGGGAAGTGTAGTGGAAGCTCTCTGGTAGGTTGTGTGTTGGATGAAGTCCATGTTGTTCTAGAAAGCAAGAGAGTTCAAAGTGTGTTGAAACGGACTTCTATTTTTGCAGTGGTGTTCTTAGCTAGGGACATTGGTGGTGTTCCTTAATGTTTTCTCCCTGTTTGTAGGAAGCAGAGTGGGTCATGGGGTGGCTCATGTTCTGGGGTCTATCAAGAAGTTCCCATAGGCTGGAAGAATGCAGCCTTTGACAGGCAGTGACTGTGCAGACCACTCTCTCATTTGTCAGACTGCTGAGAAGTAGCTGCATTGAGTAACCTTAAAGGTTGCTTCTGTGCTGAGGGGCAGGAGGATACTTTCTGGTCTCCTGTCTCTGATATTTCCAGATCAGGCTGTTAAGGTGAGGACAAAGCATTTCCTATTATTAACAAGCAACCACAGTACAAGCAGAGAAGGAAAAGCTTCACTTTGACTAAATTAAGCTCACATGACATTTTGCTGTTTGCTACCAGCCCTGCAGATGTTTCCTCTCTTTCCACTTTAAGGATGTAGCTATTAAGAGGGGAGGCTTTTGCTAATGAGCCTATAAGAAAACAAGGAAGCTCTCAATTTCTTTTTGTTTTTAATGTTTTGGGTTTTTTTTCTGACTAATACTGTGAGCTCTGTGTTTCATTATTGTAAATGGTAAATGCAACATATAAGGAAAAACACATTGTGGAAGTAGCATGCAGTTACTCTCTTGGTATTGTTGCTTGAAGTTGACTTTACTCTGTGTGGAAGTCATGCTCTAAAATCAAGTGGACTTAATTAGCTTTGAAAGAAATCTCAGTAGAGATTTGAGTGTGAACAAACTACTCCAAATATGTTCTAGTGGGAGGTGTCACTGCCTATGGTGGGGGGTTGGAACTGGATGGTCATTGAGGTCCCTTCCAACCTAAACCATTCTATGATTCTATGTGTGTGAATGTGTACACAAACTATAGTAGACTTTTTTGTGTGTCTGTCCATATATAAGCCCCCATATAGTTATATGCTAGGTTAGGGTCATCTTAAAGTTGAAGAAACTTGCTAGTAACTAATGTTTAAAGGGAGATATGGTAAGTTTGTTCTGCTGCTCTGCTCTGGTGGGACCTCACCTGAAGTATTGTGTCCGTCTCTGGGGCACCCAACACAAATACATGGATCTGGTGGAGAGTGGGTCCAGAGAGGGCCATGAAAGATGGTCAGAGATCACAGGATGTTGGAGGTTGGAAGGGACCTCCATAGATCATAGAGTCCAACCCCCCTGCCAGAGCAGGATCACATAATGTATTGCAGGTCATACAGTAACACAGACAGGGCTGCGAAGTCTCCAGAGAAGGAGACTCCACAGTCTCTCTGGGGAGCCTGTTCTGTGAGCCTGGAGCACTTCTACAAAGACAAGCTGAGAGAGTTGGTGGCTGTCCAGCCTGGAAAAGAGAAGGCTCTGGGGGGAGAACTTAGAGCAGCATTTCGATACCTGAAGAGGACCTACAAAGACTGGGGAGGGACTGTGTTTAGAAGGGCTTGTAGTGGTAGGACAAGGGGAAGTGCTTTTAGGTTGGAGCAGGGTGGATTTAATTTGGACATAGAGACAAAGCTCTTTACCATGAGAGTACTGAAATAGTGGAACAGGTTGCCCATGAATGTGTTTGAAGGTTGTAGCCAGGCAGGGGTTGGTCTCTTCAACCAGGCACCCAGTGACAGAACCAGAGGACACAGCCTCAAACTACACCAGGACAGGTTTAGGCTGGACTTTAGGAAGAAATTCTTCACGGAAAGAGTGATTGCCCATTGGAATGCACTGCCCGGGGAGGTGGTGGAGTCACCATCCCTGAAGATGTTTAAAAGGAGCCTGGATGAGGCACTTAGTGCCGTGGTTTAGATAATTAGAACGTGTTAGGTGATAGGTTGGACTCGATGATCCTAAAGGTTTCTTCCAACCTGGTTAATTCTGTAATTCTCTGAAGCCCTGTCCCTTGATCAGACTTGCTGTGGCCCTGGGCAGCCTGATCTAGTTGGAGATATCCCTGCTGACTTCAGGGACGTTGGACAAGATGACCTTTGAAGGGTCCCTTCCAACTTGATGCAATCTGTGAGCATGTAGACTGCAGTAAGGAGAGCTTAAGCTGTGATATGCTTCATGTCTGGAGAGTTTTACTATTTGGTTTGTGCACACCTTGACTTTACTGAGAACTGAAAATACTGTTTGTTTCTCCTGTGGACGATTGTGTTTACTAAAACAGTACACGGGATCGTGTGTTCCTCTGTCGTTCTTCTCCTCCCCCTCCCCTCCAGCCAGCTCTGACCCTGCATGGTGCATGGCAGTGTTGCATGTCTCCGTCCCTCTGCCTCCCAGCCATCTGCTGTGCTGGCACACACTTTGCTTCTGAAAGGTTGCAGATTTCCCACTTACTTCATAGATTTGGAGCAGTCACATACTGCTTCTTGAGCTTTCTTCCTTACCTGGGCTCGGTTGGAGGCTAGAATTTATGTATTTTGAGTTGGCTCATTCACTTCTGCAGTGCATTTCAAAGGCTGTGTTGGTGGTGGTGTCAGTCTCTGTTTCAGGCAGGCAGCTGCTGCCTCTCTTACTGAATGCATTAGTGGAGACTGACCTGATGGAGAGCACTGTAGGGTAAAGGTACCTTGAGGGGTCCTGGTGGACAGAAGGTTGCCCGTGAGCCAGCAACGTGCCCTTGTGGCCAAGGCCAATGGCATCCTGGGGTGGATTAGAAGGGCTGTGATTAGTAGGTTGAGACAGGTTCCCCTCACTCTTTGCTCTGCCCTGGTAAGGCTGCATCTGGAATATTGTGTCTAGTTTTGGGCCACTCAGGTCAGGAAGGACCTCAGGGAAATGCTTGAAAGAATCCAGTGCAAAGCCACAAAGATTCTGAAGGCAGTGGAACATCTCCCTGCTTAGGACAGCCTGAGGGAGCTGGGGCTCTTCAGCTTGGAGCAGAGGAGCCTGAGAGGTGACCTCATTGGTGTTTATAAAGTTGTGAGGGTAGTGTCACAAGGACAGGCTCTGCTCAGTGATGTTCAGTGGCAGGACAAGGGGTAGTGGGTGTAAACTGGAGAAGGGGAGGTTCCAGGTGAATGTAAAGAGAAGCTTTTTCACTGTGAGGGTGACAGAGCCTTAGAACAGGCTGCCCAGAGAGGTTGTGGAGACAGGGAAAACCTGCAAAGGTGCATTCTGTGCCTTGCTCTAGGTGATTCTGCTCTGGCAGGGAGGTTGGACAGGATTCTGTGTAATTTAAAGAATGCTTTAGGCTTGTATTCTATCTGGGTGGGATTCACACCGCTGTAAGAAAGGGGTAGATTTGCTGCCAGGAGCATCTCCTAGCAAATAGCTCTATTAGCTTTGGTTAGTCTCCTAAAAAGAACCTGTTGCTGTGGCCACTTGGGCTTTAGTGTAGTAAGAGAACGTCAAAATGATGGCAGATGGGCTCCTCTGAGGCAGACACCTAGACCCGTGGTCACTCCAACTGGTGTTCACATCTTGCCCATGCTATGAGGTGTCTTATCTTGTTATGGCTATTGGTAAGACTTAGTAGGGAGCTGGGTGAGGAAGAGTTGCTCACAGAGCTCCTTGCTGCTGCTAGTGGCTGCTCAAGGCCCATCTGGCAAAGATGAGAAATGGCATTGCCCATCCTTGCCCTTAAGCTTATGGCAGTCACTCATTTATTTCTGATATTGAAACCATTTGTTGCAGTAACTTTATCTCCCATCTGGAATCATAAAGCTGTTTGGATTATGTTCTAGAGAGAGAGAGCCGAGTTCTTCAGTTTGTTTTTATTATCCTTTCCAGTGACTACATCTTCCTTAGCTGCAACTCAAGAGAAACGTTAGTGGTGGGGAATGTTGGCAAATATGCTGCACCTCATGGGCACATGACACCCACCTTGTGAGAAGGGGGGTGATGGGGTCCCTGAGTTTTGGAGTTACAGAAGTCTTCCTCTGGAGACTGATCTAACTTTCCTTTTTTTTTTTTTTTTTGTCTCTGCTGTCATGAGGAGCTGCTGCATGGAAGGAAAGTTCTGTGCACCAATTCCAAAGGCAGACTGTCTTCTGCTGTTAGCAGTGGTCCTAGAGAGACAGGATTTTGTCTAGGCCAGGTTGATCTGTCTCTGGGAATGCTATCTGTGGATGGTTGTGTGTATGAGGACTTGGACTCCCTTATCTCCACATCTCTGCTTTCTCTTGTGGTGAGAGTGGTTCTGTAGCTGTTTGATCTTTTGATCTTTGAGGGCTTGTTTGCCTCTTTGTTTCACGTTTCAGAGCTTCATGGCAAGGCAGCCTCCCACTGAAAACAGGCTCTGCAGTTCCCACCATTGGGATTTCAAGTATTTCTTGCAGCTTTCCTGAATACTATGGTACTGAAGTGGACAAGATGGGGAGACACATTCAATCTCATACTCTGAAGGTCTTGTTACCTGTCAGTAGGTCCATCATGGTCTTTTGGGTGGGATCCATCTCCCTGTGTCGTGTTCTGCAAAAGACTAGAGGAATACTCAGGGATGTTGTGAACATGGCATTTTGGGATGTAGTTTCATGGCTTGTGATTGGGCTCGATAACCTTAGGGAGGTCTTCTCCAACCAAAACAATTCTGGGATAGATGACTCAAATTGCCTGATGCTGCTGTTCACAGTATGCTATTAGCAGTGTCCCTGTAGACAAAAGCTTGTTCATCCTCAACTACTCTCACTCCAGCCTGCTCTGTTGTGGTCACGTCAAGTTTTACTGAAGTGCTGCTAATAAAAAGTGTGTGTCAGCACATGATAAATGTCAGCCATTACATAAATCAATGTCTGTACTGCTGTGTTGTATATATTGTACTGTGAACTTGTAATTGAGAGTTGAACTCATTATTGGAGAGAGGGAAGCTTTCATTTTGAACGTTACAGTGATTTATTTCTACTTAGGGAAGTTCAGTTTGGCATAGGAATGGGTCACTTAGGAACATTACCTGGGCATGGCTATTTCTAAAAGGTAGAGAAGAAAAACTGTGCTTTGTGATAAAATTAGAAGTCACAGGATTACTCAGTGGCAGTGTTTGAACATGGTGATTATCTAGCTTGGGGAGAGGATGTACAGAAAAGAGTTGGAATTGAGCTTAAAGTTTCCTGACAAGCCTAGGATGGATAGCTGTAAAATACTTAATCGCTGTTTTTATCTTTTTTTCTCCTTTCCTCTCTTTATACAAATTCTAGATAAGTTTTGTTTTTTTCCTGGTATTGGCTTGTATCCAAGATCATATATCTGGGATATTTATAGGTTTCCTTTCATCCCACCAATTTGGCAGACCGATTTCCGTCCATCAGTGTGGCTTTGGAGACAGTGATGGTTATACTTTCGAGCTGTCTTGTGAGGATAGAAAATGATGGAAGACTTCTTAGAGGAAGGAGCAGTATACATGCACTGCCAGGCTATACTTCCCTGCCTCAATTTCTGTCCTTGCCAACATCCTTCCTGCTTGTTTAGATTCTGTCAAGCATAAAAGTCAGAAGTTTGAACCAGTGACTATTTGGCATGTCCTGGGGTCTCTTCATTCCAGTTGTTCTGCTGGTCTTTCTCTGCAGGGATTCTTTTTTTTCAGGAAGAGGCTAAGGCCTCGTGTTTGTTTGGAGGAGAAAGCAGTGTTCTGAATACCTGGAGGGATGTATTTATGTAAGGTGTCACCTCTGCATCAGTAACTACTCTTCTCTGACTGGAAATTCCTTCTATATAAGATGCTGTTTGTACATTCCAGTTTAATTTACAGTCGTTAGAAGTGTCTTTTCTTACTGTGGCTTGAGACCATTTCACCCTTTGATCACAGCATTTGGCTTCCTAAACGTGACTCATCTCCCCTGAAATCTTTGGTTTATGACTTTGAGGAGAACTGAAAAGACTCATTTTGCACCTTGTATGAATGATGCTGCTTTGGGTACCACTAAGATAAAACATAGACTGGTTTTCTTTGGGTGCTGGTTTTGCCTCTCTCTCTCTGTGCTGCAAAGGAGGGTGGTGAGAATGTATGTCAAAGAAAAGGTGCAGAACTGTTTCATCTGTCTCTGGGAAGTGTCTTAAAGGAACTTCAGAATCACAGAAGCTTAGAGGTTGGAAGGGACCTCCAGAGATCGTTCTGTCCAACGTCCCTGCCAAGGCAGGATCACCTAGGGTAGTCCACACAGGAATGCATCCAGGTGGGGTTTGAAAGTCTCTAGAGAATGAGACTCCACCACTTTTCTAGGCAGCCTGTTCCAGTGCTCTTTCATCCTTGCTGTAAAGAAGCTTCTCACGTTGAGGTGAAACCTTCTATGTTCCAGATGTTCCAGTTCATTCCTGTTTGCTCTGGTTTGCAAATGGGCTGTGTGCCTTGGAGAGTTTGTGGTGGTTTTCTGTTATACCTCAGGACCAGGGAAACCTCTCTAGTGGATTAACCTTTTGCTTTGAGTTTGCTTCTGTGCAGAAGTCCCAGTCTGTAACCACAAGAGAAAATGAGTAAGAATGGAAGAGGACATTGTCCTCTAGGCTTAGTAGCATTTCTTTGCTTCGTTGTTTCTGATCAGGTCGATATAGTGAAAATAGGGGTGTGTATTGTATTTATTACTTAGTTGATATTTATTATTACTTCATTTGACTTTGCCAGTCTCTAGCAAAGCAATTTCAAATTCTCCGTATGATTGATAGTAAAAGGTTCAGTGGCTCATAACTTAAATCTCATCAGTGGAAGAACCTGGTTATTAAAGAAATAAAGGTTGACTTGCAGTTGAACCTGCTGCTGTTCTGCGGGTAACATTTTCCTGCCCACATAGATGGGATTTTTTTTTATCCTATTCTGTAGCCATAGCAAGAAAAGACACTTTGGTTTTGTTCTTTGTCGTCCCTCCTCTGTTACCTTTTTAAAGGCCCTTGTACTTAGTCACATTAAAATAAGATCAAACTGTTCTAGAAAAGCCCTTTTTTTTTTTTTCTTCCCCCCTCTGGAATTGCAGATTCAACAGGGCAGTTAGCTAAGTGATAGCTACTTTGGTACAGAAATGAGGGAAAACAAATGACCCAATAAAAGAAATCTCACTGTTTTCAAGCGAGCTCAGCCTTTGCTAGATCACTTAGAATATCCTGTTGGTGTCTTGGGATGATTTAGGGATTAACAACAACTCTACTAAAGATCTTTCTTTGCTCTGGCTTGTGTCAGTAATTACTTACCTAAAGAGTGACATTGTGTGATAGTTATTGAATCAGTAAATCAGCTCGTTTTCTGTCCAGCCTATATCTGTTTAGCTGAACTGTTAGTTCAGGTATCACATTTCTTGGACTTGATGAAAGTTGAAGGTTGATAAATGCAGCTGAAGCAGGCCCTGTTTAGCACCACCTGTCTCTGTGCTCTTATTGACCTATTGGTAGGTAGTCACCTGCTTGGTCTGGAATTTTCTTTTCCCTTTAAATACATATTTAGGCTTCATGAGCAACCTTTACATTTACAATGTGACTTCTACTTTCAGAATGCTTCATAAATAAATCATTTATGGTGAAACCAAAAATGCAGGTCTGTCTGTAAATTGGTTGGAAGATTAAAGACTGGCTTTGGATAATGCACAAATTGGGTAGTTAACCTTTTCAGAATGACTGTTGGGGGATTTCTTTTTTTAGGCTTATGATGGGAAATTACTGATTTGAGACTTAATTGGGCATAATATAATTTCCTTATATTTTCCATAATTCTCTTAATTGTGTGTTACACTCAGTGATTGGTGTAGTTCTTTAAGGCGCCATCTGAATTTTCATGGCTGCTTCCATTGCTCAGAAAAAAAGGGTTAAATCCAATATCAAAACCCAGCTCTGCCTTTTACAATGCACTTAAGGCATCTGTTGTATGTCCTTGTAATTGCCTATAACAGGAAATGGTACTTTGAGATACTTTGTGCAGAAACCTTGCATGAAGAACTCCTGAGGGAAATGATGCTTGATTCATTTTTAGTAGCCTGGGATTCTTCAGTCCTTGAACTTGATTGTGTGCATTCTGACTCCCATATGGAGCATTGGATCTATAGGAAAAAAAAACAAGCCTGGGGATCTTCACTAAGGAATGTGGCAAAAGAATCTTTAGGAGAGGGTTAGATTTTGTATGAAATGAAAATGAACCAAAGCATTCAACTTTTCATTCTCTTGACGTGCAAATTAATTGACTCAAAAGACAAATGACCTGAAAGCTATGAGATCTTTATGTATTTGATTACTGGCATCTTCGGCTCACAAGGAACACCACGTACAAACTCTGCCTTCAGTAGCATTCCTGCCTATGCTAAACATCACCTGTTTCTCGCTTGCTGTCTTCCATCCTTGTTTTGCTTTCTGTTTTTGCAAACCTTTTTCACTGTGTGTTTAAAGCCTTCTCTGGCAAGAGACAGTCTGAGGGGTGTGGATGGTTGGGCATGTCACAGGGTTACTCAGCAGATGTTCACTCTCCTTTTCTTTGTAATTCAAATTGAGTGTTGTTCAGTGTGGCTGTGAAAGTTGCTGTTGCTGAACATACATAATACTGCCTCCTTCTGCTGTCCTGTTGCAGAGCTTGCAGGGGGTCTCAAGTTGGCATGAAGATACCTTTTAAGTTCTGGCATTCTCTTCCAAGAAATTAATGAGGAGCAGCATTTATAAACAGCTCTTACTTAGTTCAGCAACTTAAAATCACAAAATCAGTTTGGTTGGAAAAGACCTTCATGATGATCAAGTCCAAACATGCTCTAACACTGCCAAGGCTGGTGCTAACTCATGTCCCTCAGCACCACATCTCTGCCTCTTTGAAACACCTCCGGGGATGGGGATTTGGCCACCTCCCAGGGCAGCCTGTGGCAGTGCTTGAGAAACTTTTCTGAGAAAAGAGGGGTTTTTTTCTGATCTCCAACCTAAACCTCCTCTGATGCAACTTGAGGCTATTTCCTCATCCTAGCACTTGCTCCTCGGGAGAAGAGACTAACCCCCTGCCTGGCACCATCCTCCTTTCAGGGAATTGGAGAGAGTCAGAAGGTCTCGCTTCAGCCTCCTTTTCTCCAGACTAAACAACCCCAGTCCCCTCAGCTGCTCCTCACCAGACCTGCTCTCCAAAGACCTGTGTTTTGAGCTCGGGTTTCTTGAGTATTTCTGTAGCAAACGTCAGTTGTTGCACATGCTAAATCTGGCTTTTGCCTGGTGGGGAGGGTTTTGTTGGATAAGAGCATCAGGTACACTCTAGACCTGTATTTATCAGTGTCAACCTTATTGCTTACACACCTGTATGACATTGTATTTACTCAGTTACGTGTTGGATGTTGTGTGATACCTCTGGCTGTTTTCAGGCATTCAAAACTTCAGCATCAAGCATTGCTTATAAAAAAGCACGAGAGGAGATTGCAAGGGAATGCTAAGTATATGGGTTGCTGCCCATCACTTAATAGAGGAAATCACTGTCATATTTTAGAGGCCAGGGATTGATTTGGGGTTTTGTTTGTTGGGTTTTTTTTTTTGTTGTTGTTTTTTTTTTTGTTGTTGTTGTATGTTGAGGAGCTTTTTTTTTCCCATTTCACTAGGATCAAGATGTTCTTACTGGCTCCAGTTTCAGCTCATGTTATGAGACTGAAAGACTGAGGAGGGACACATCTGTGCACAACTGAAAAAATATATATTTTTTTTCAAATCTGAACAAACTGGTGGAGGACACCTTGAGAGCAAACCCTTAGCCTTGATGGGTCATGTAACCTTTATCTTTATCTTTGCACAGCTTGAACTTTAAACTCAAGCCACTTGTTTTGGCCCAGTTCTCCCTAATTTTTCATTTCTCAGTCATCTCATTGCCCAGTCTTTTTGCTTTCACACTAACACCTGAAAATGTGATTGAAGGTGATAGATGAGGGCAGACTGGCCTGAGATGTAGTCCTTGATATTTATTATTGGTCTTTCCAGAATCTACTGATTGCTCCTCTGACAGCTTGAAAGGGTTAAGTTTTATCTGGCTGCTCTGTGTTCGCTGCATTTTCTGGTTCCAGAACTGGCTCCATTTCTTGTTTTTGCTGCAGCATCAGGACCCCTTCTCCATTTGTCTTTCTTGCCTTGCTGCTAAAAGAGGGTTGTTGGAGCAAGGGAGGCTGGTCTTTGAAGCACTGCCTTGTATTTGCTTATCCTTCCTGCTGGATATACCAGGATGTGGGTTTCCAAGGACAGACTGAAGCATTTGTGTAGAAATGTGTCATGCTTTACACATCTGAATGCAGAATGTTGTTCTGGTGAGTTAACTCTTAGCTAGCAGCTGCAACACTTTCCTTACAGTAATGCCTGCTGTCATCGTTGTGGTTGGAGTGGAAATGCTTTATCTTCTCAGTAGATGGCTGATTGGAGTTGGCTGGGCCCACCTTGCCAAGAAGCACTGCAATTTGAGATCCCCAGCTGTAAGACTGAAGCAAAAGGGATTATTTTGGAGCAGCCCAGGGAGAAAACTGAGCAGTAAATTCTGACACGTATGGGGCAGTGGCTGAGCCACAGCAGCAGAGCTAGGGGAGGACAAGAAGACCATTATTTCTTTTTGAATACCCTTTGAATAGGCTATAGGATCTGGTATCTAAATTTGTTTCACGCATCATTGAACTAGAATATTTGGGGGGGGGTCACAGGGTTCTGCATGCTTTCTTTGTATGTCTTCTGCCTTTGATTTTGAAATGTTGTGTGGTGTGGCACTAAACTTTGAAAATTGAAATGGGAGATTTTTCTATAACATGAGAAGATAAAATATTTTTACGATGATAGGTTTCTTGAGTCGCAGGCATACACAATTACCACTTTAAAAAAACCATAAAATGTCTTATTTTTGCATGAGAGAGAGGGGATTGCAGGAAGATTGTAAAAGAAATCTGGGCTTTTAAAACTTGTGTGCTTAGAATTTGCATAGTGAAATGTTCAGAGCAAGTAGTTAAGGGCAGAAAAAAACAAAGGTCGGGTCTAAGATGTGACGGGAGGACAAGAAGCATCAGCTCCCTTCTTGCTGAGGAATCCTAACCAATTGCCTGTGTTCTTCAGTTCTCTTCTACTTGTTTTAAATGAGGAGATATTAGTTGAGAAAACCATGCCTGCCTTCTAAGTGAGGAAAAGAGTTAATTTTGCACGTGTAAGGGAGCTGTGTGCACCCAGAGTTGGTGTCTCAGAAGACACAGGATTGTATCTGAATAGAAAGTGATTAAAACATGAAGGCTGTGCCCATTTCCTGGAGTTCATTTGAGCCTCTCACTGTTGTGTATTCACTTTCTCCTTATCTAACATAATTCAAGAGTAATTCTTTGTGTTGGTGTGACCAGAGGTGCAGTGCTGGAAGGGATGCTGCTTTATGAGGTGTTTCTCTTCAAAATATTAGTGAGCATCAGGTTTGTTTGGTTATGGGGAGGGAAATGAGATTTTCAAGTACACAGGCATGTTGAGTGTGTGTGTGTATTGTTGTGGGTTTGGGGCTTTTTATTCTACTGAAAACATATTTCCCCAAATGATGACTTTTGTCTCTCTTTTCTTTATTTTAGGCATCAAAAAACAAAGAGGGAAAAGAGCAGAGTGAAGTTATATCACCGTCGGAAGAAGAAGAAACTTTCTCTTGGCCTGGCCCCAAAACTGTCGTGCTAAGGAGGACTTCTCAGGGTTTTGGCTTCACCTTAAGACACTTCATAGTTTACCCTCCGGAATCTGCAGTTCAGTTTTCATTTAAAGTAAGTTAAATAAATAATGAGTCACTTACATACAGCTTCATTACCCTTTTTAGGGTCAAAAATCCAGCTTGCTTGAAAGTAAGCATGTGTTTAGGAGTGTCTTACACAGATGAAAGGTCTGTTGTGTGTAAGGTGGGTAGGCTCACTCTCTGCCTTCTTGGATAGCCATGCATTGATGTCTTCCAAAAACATGGAATGGATTGAGCAGGAGTTCCATGAGTAAGACCAGTGGTTACTGCTGAACATGGAAATAGTTCTCTGTACACAACTTCTACACTGAAAGCCACTTTCATTAGTCTGCTATGCCTTTGAAAGTGTAAACTTCCAGACTGGTGGGAGGCTTGGGATTTGTTACTGGTTTTTCACGCCCCCTCCCCACCTTTTTTCGTCCCTTCCCCATGAAACTTCTGGTATGAGACACTCCATCCTGAGAGAATAGTCTGGAAAAACAGCAGTTTGCCATAGTTTACAAGTATCCTAAAATTAATATATGCCTAATAAGACAAGTTGTGCTTCTTTTATGTGTTCTACACTAAAAACCCCAACAGTCTGCAATTCCCTGGTAGTCAAGAGACAAAAATACAGAAAATATGTGCAGACCTACGTTGAAGGACAGCTCTCAAAACATTTTCACTTAGAACATGTAGTATCCAAGAATATTTCTAGTCTCTTCTGTGACAGAACCTTTTGAAAGTTGCTGTAATCCATTTAATAGAGAAATTTGAACACAGAGAGGGTTTTTTATAGCGAGTTGCAGTAGCATTTGCTCATTTTCAAGTGATCAGGTAGACAGGTTCTTACAATCCATGCCACCTCTCAAGTTTCCCTTTTGCTGTTCCAGCTAGGCAGAAGTGCATGCTTATCAAGGTGGGGAATGGCTATCAGAGCTTCACACTCTTTCCAGATAGCCAGCTGACTTCTGGCTCTGCAGGATGCTTTTCTTAAAGTTGTCTTTTACCTGTCCTTGGTGGNTTTTTTTTTTTTTTTTCTGGCTATCTTCAGCTCTTCAGCCTGCCCCTGAGTGCCCAAGTTTTTCCCCCCTTGACAAATTGTTGCTGAAGCTAACTGGAATCATAGAATGATAGAATCAGTCAGGGTTGGAAGGGACCACAAGGATCATCCAGTTCCAACCCCGCTGCCATGCCCAGGGACACCCTACCCTAGATCAGGCTGCCCACAGCCTCAGCCAGCCTGGCTGCAAACACATCCAGTGATCTGGCCCCTACCACTGCTCTGGGCAACCCATTCCAGGGCCTCACCACTCTCATAGTGAAGAGCTTCCTTCTCACATCCAATCTGAATCTCCTCACCTCCAGCTTTGCTCCATTCCCCCTAGTCCTGTCACTCCCTGATAGCCTCAAAAGTCCCTCCCCAGCTTTTTTGTAGGCCCCTTCCGATCCTGGAAGGCCACAAGAAGGTCACCTGGGAGCCTCCTCTTCTCCAGCCTGCACAGCCCCAACTCTTTCAGTCTGTCCTCATAGCAGAGGTGCTGCAGCCCTCTGAGCATCCTCGTGGCCCTTCTCTGGACATTGGAAGTGAGACTATTGGTGGTATTGGGTGATCCCAACATTTCTGGGCTTCACAAGTTAGAGAGAGGCAGCCAAGAGCAACCTCTGGTTGCTTTCCATTGTGAGAGCTAAGCAAGATGCCTTAACTAAGCAGAACAAATGATATGCACTTTTTAGCATCCCACAACAACCACCCCGATCCACACTGAGGGGAAAAATAAACAGCATGGGCAGAATTGATCTGTTTAACAAGTGTTTGGACAAGTTTCTTCCTAAGTATACACTAGATCTCTCTGAGTGAGTGGATACATTTTTCATATGAGAAGATGGGCTCAGGGTAGGGAAAATAATATAAAAAAAAAGAAGAAAGGAATGTCAGCACATCCTCTTTAACAGCTAATGATAGATCATAAAGAGAAACTTCTTTATTCTGTGGCTGCCAGAGCACTGGACCAGGCTTCCCAGAGAGGTTGTGGAGTCTCCTGCTCCGGAGACTCTCAAAACTCACCTGGGATGTGTTCCTGTGCAATCTACTCTAAGGGTTAGACCAGATGATGTCCAGAGGTCACTCTCGACCCCTGCCATTCTGTCATCTCTCCTCTTTTTCTGCAAGAGAGTTCTTAAAAGACTTTTTTCATCCCCCCTCTGTTTTTTCTCTGGTGTGTTAAAATCTGATTAATTAATTCCCATTTTAATGTGGTTTTTGAAAAGAAAATAATTAGATTATTGGATAGTTGTAATACCTTTATTCAATACCTTACAGTCTGGCATTGATTCCAGTTCCATCTTAAGATGATGAGGGTCATTTGGACAGAGCCCTGGTGAAGACTACTATAGATTAGCCTAAACTGTTACATTCCCACTTCTTCCTTTTAATGTCCATGAGGTGCTAGAAAAAAAGAGCAGATCTTTAAAATTATTACTCCTCATTATTACTCACAAGGTGGCTTTTGCAGATGTCATTGTACCTAAGATATGGTACTAAAGAAAGAAGTTCTCCTATGGTCAGCCTTGTTCTGACATGAGGTGAATCTGATTTTTCTGCTGGTCTTTTTACCAAAGATAGTTTTGGTTATCAGCTCCTTACAGTCTGGCATTGATTCCAGACTCAATTATCTTTTCTTTCCTCATTGATCAGGCCTAGGAATGTTTGTTTTTCCACACCTTAGAGATAATGGTAATAATGGTGTCTATAGTTTGGTTTCCTGACTGTATTGGAGTATTTTAGTAGCCTTGTCCCTTCTTCACACCTGAGAATGCTTGTAGCTGCCTCTGATGTGAGGTAGAATCATACAGGTGATGCCATCAACCTAACAGCCAGAGTGACTCAATCCCCTGCTAGTTTGTCAGAGCCATGGTCCTTTTTTAATCACAAGTGTCAACCTGGTGTTGGCACTTAACCTCTTGATGAGGGCAGAGTCTATTTTATCCCAGGGAATGTTTGGATTTCTTTCCAGGTAAGCTTACTTTAATATCTGTAAATCATCCTGCAGGTCAACATTAACTGATAGAGGTAGTGAAGAGAAAGAAAAATGTCAAAAAGAGCTTTCCCTGAAACAGTATTTCCACTCTCCTTGTTGGGTATATATTGGCATTTTTAATAGCTATTCTTGGTTCCAATTCAGACATGCCTAGTGAAAATTCCTCCATGAGAAGCTCTGCTCCTGTCAGTTGCAGCTGGTGTGTTTGAGAAGCTGTGAACAGGTCAGGTAGAACCATAGAATTGCTCTGGTTGGAAAAGCCCTTTCACATCATCAAACCCAACCATTCTCTAACTCTGCCAAGGCTGGTGCTAAATCATCTTTCTCAGCACCACACCTCTGTCTCTTTGAGACACCTCCAGCAATGGCAATCCCACCACCTCCATAGGAAGCCTGTTCCAGTGGTTGTGAACCCTTCCAGGGAAGAAGCTTCTTCTAATCTCCAACCTAAAGCTCCCCTGATGCTTCTCACATGGGAGTTAGCAGTCTCCCAGAAGGAACTTGCACTGACACAGGTTCAGAAAGTTTAAAGTAATGGATAAGTCTACTTTATTAACGTTACAGACAGAACAGATTGGGATTGCTGATGAGAAGTGCAAGTGATGGAGCTCAAGTTCATAAAGCCTGGGTCACATCTGATACAGTAGGAGATAAAAATGTTTGTGGCTGTACTGATAGGTACAGTGTAATGCTGGTGGTGCAGCAAATGTTCAGCTCTGTATTGAATGTGCAGTTCTTACCAAGGTGTTCCTGTCTTGGGTGGAGGAAGAGGAGCAGAGCCCATCAACCAATCTCATCTCTGCTCAATCCCCAATCTTTCCCTCCTGTGGAGGTGTTCTTCCATGGGTTTTTATACTCTTGCCCCAGATTTTCTCTCTGCCTTCTAGGTGACATTTAGCATGATTTGGGTGGAGAATTGAGTGACACAGTTGCAGGTGCTTAGCATGTTTTGTGCTTCTTATCTTGCTGAGGGGTATCGATTTCAATATTCCTTTTACAGTTAGTTAAGCAAAGGTCTTCTCTTGGGCACCTGAGCCTTCAAAGCTCTGTGGTTTTGTTATTCTAGCTTTGATTTGTTAGTGTTGGGCAAAACAGAGCTGTCTTATGTTCACAAGCCTTTCTCCTTCACTTGCTTGGCAGCACAGCCCAGCTTCGTGGGACTTCCATGTGAGCATAAGGAAGAATGTCTCCCTTCTAGGGAGACATTTGAAACCTGCCTGGAAATGTTCCTGTGTGACCTACTTTAGGTGATTCTGCTCTGGCAGGGGGACTATGGAATCACAGAATGGTCTGGGTTGGGAGGGACCTCCAAATGTCATTCAGTGCAACCATCTCTGCAGTCAGCAGAGGCATCTTCAACTAGATCTGGTTGCCCAGAGCCCTGTCAAGTCTCACTTTGAATGTGTCCAGGGACTTCAAGGTCCTTTCCAACCTCCAGTGTTCTGTGATCTCCATTCCCAAAGATGACAAACTTCTCTTGGTTCTAACCAGCTTGACCTTTCTCCTTACATTTGCTCAACTAGCTAGCATCCTTCCAGTGTGTAAGCTGGGCAGTTCTCCCACGGTGGACAACAGTGAGCATCTCTGGGACAGTTGTGGAAGGAAGTGGTAGGCCTGTTGGGAGAGCCAGCCCTGTGTGAAGGGCAGTGTGAAAGATGGTCTTGGAAACTGAGCCTGCAGGTTCAAACACTTCATTCTGGCAAAATACTTGCCTGTGCTTATGTGAGGCTACACTGCAAACTGGGCATAGCTGCACATCCATCAGTAGCCTATTATGTATCTTCCTTGCTTCCAGTGTCTCCTGTCCTTCAGAGTGAATAAGGGGTGCACTGCAAAAAGCCTGGGTTAAATGTTGCCTTGAGCAGTAGATACTAGGATTTGTTAGTCAGCAACATGCTTTTGCACATGGAGTTCAGTCTGGGAAGCGAGTGGTAAAAGCCCCTTCACTTTCTGCATGGAAGCAGCAGATGCTGACATCTTGGTAAGTGTAGGAGGGAGGGCTGATTCCCAAACACTTGCATTATAGAGCATTCAATTTTTAAAGACCTGAGCTCATTGGCCTGGTCCCATGAAAAAACTAATGTGTTGCAGCTGTCTCTTCAAACTGGGCTCTGCATACCCAGTGACAAACCCACTGCAGCATTGCATGAATGATGGCAGTTCTTCATTAGCTAACTTTCCCCTTCTTGAGTGTTTGCTTTTATAGCACCAAATCAGGTAACTCCCCTACACATGACTCACATTTTCCAGACTCTGAATTCTAATGTTCAGGGTCCTAAAGATGCCTGCTCTTTGCAAAACTGTGAGACATGCACATGTTAGCTTTGTCTAATTCTTCCCTGCCAATCATAGTTCAAAACCAGGCAGCTGTTGGAAGGCTTCAAGAGAGTAAATGTTAGATTTTAACAGTACTTTTTCTCTAGTGTGGCATTTTTACCAAAGCATAGAGCAGGCAGGACTTTCCCATCTTCAGGATTTACTACTCTGAGTTTGGGTGGTTTAGCTTTTTAAAAAGTAGAATGAATACTTGATCTCTTTTTAACTCAGGGGTTTAGATTTTGGGGGGTTATTGTTCTTTTATTTGTTGTCATTTGTTTCCTTTTTTTTCCCCTTAAAGTTATCTTTCTGTAGTTTCTTACAAGAGCTTTGTATATCTCTCAGGAGTTTTATCTGCAACTAGGAGAGATCTGTCTCATCCTCCTCATTCTATAGTGTTCACATCTAAGTCTTACTATTGATTTCTTCAGGTCTTCCTCTCTTGAATGGTTTGCTTAGGTTAATGTGCATTTGCTCTGAAAATACTTAATGTGCAGAAGATAGTGGTTTGTCTTGAAATGCAAAATACCTAGAAATTTGGAATTAATACAGTGGAAAAACAGAAGGAAGTGTACAGGTGGAAATTATTTCTTTGATCCCCTCCCGTAGCAGAAGGAGGCCCAGATGAAAGCAGGGAAGGGACTGTTTATGCTAACAGGATGAGAGTGAATGGATTGAAGCTTGAGGGAGGGAGATATAGACTGGAGATGAGGAAGAAATTGTTGACTATGAGAGTGGTGAGACATTGCAACAAGTTGCCCAGGTGGGTTATGGTTGTTCCCTGCCTGGAAGTGTTTGGAGGCAAGGTTGGATGAAGCACTGAGTGACCTGGTTTAGTGGACAGTCACCCTGCCCATGGCAGGGGGGGATGGAACTAAATGATCTTTAAGGTCCCTTCCAACCTCAACCATTCTATGAATCTTCTCCTTGCTCCATCTTTCTTTCCTTCAGGATGAAGCTGTTTTTAATGAGCTGAGGCAAATTGTTAAAAATGCCTCTTAAATAGTAGATACTAGCATAAGAAATTGCACTTAGGCTGAACTTTCTAGCTTTAAACAACTGTGCCTTTCAAACAGTGAGCTTTTGTTGAAGAGGTTAGCCATGATCTTCCAGAAGACTTTAATTTGTGTTAAAATGGAGTCATAGGCTCATTCATGTTGGAAAAGACCTCCAGGATCATCAGGTCTAACCTTCTACCCAACACCTTCATGACCCCTAGGAGAATACTGACAGGAAAGTAACTGAAGTAATCCTTTCCTGATTGAAGTTGGGTGATTTATCTTCATTGGGCTGTTGGTGAGATGTGGTAGTTTGGATGGTGTATATATAGTGCAGTGAGCAGAGAGAATCTTCAAAGTTGCCACTAAAGAGTGTTTAAGGAAGGTATTTTTCTCTAGGCAGTAACGCTGAAGGCAAAACAAACTTGATATGTCAAATTTTAGGAAATATTCAGAGCTTACTTACAAAATATTTTGTCTCTATGGCATATTATTTAGCTTTGGATCCTTGGATGGTTAAAGTATGTGGTGGAAACATGTTTGCAATAGCACACGGTGCAGTAATGGGCTTCATGGCAGCATTTGGGGGGTTTTGGTCTTTGTTTTCATAGAATGGCTTTGGTTGGAAGGGACCTCAGGCAGAGATCATCTGCTGCAGCCCTCCTGCTGTGGGCAGAGATGCCTCTCAGTTAGATTTGATTGCTTAAGGCCTTTTCCAGCCTGCTCTAAAATGCCTCCAGGGAGGGGACATCCCCAACCTCTGTGGGCTATTTGTGTGTTTCTCTGGGGATGTTTGGTGGACCTTTGCTTCCCTGGTTTTTTGTTTGGTTTTGTTTTTTTTTTTAAGGCAGGTATTCTGCTGCATGCTCAGCACAATAAAAGCCTGAAGGTTCTGAAGGTGAATATTTGTGGAAGAGTACAAAACAGCAGAATGCAGACTTAATCTTGCAAATCCTCTTCAAGCCTTTTTAGCTTACAGATACCTATGCATTTTTTTTCCCCCATTTACTGGATTTTTAATATGCACTCTTTCTTTTTCCTTAGGATGAAGAGAATGGGAATAGACAAGGTATGTCTTGTTTTTCTTCTTTGACAGATCCAATGTGTTGAACGTTTCTCCTGAGCCCTGCAGTGCACTTCAATAGCTACCAAAGTGTTTGAAATGTAAAACCATTCCCATGTGACCAAGCTTGTTGAATTCCATGGCGTTAGAGCAGAAGAAAAGTGTCTTTTAGCTTCACCAGTTTAGTGCAGGTGTTGTGTGACCACTAAAATTAATTCAAATGCCTTCTGTAGCTCTTCTGTGCTGAGTGTATCATCTGGTCACATATGTGACAAAAAGACAAGAAAGCAGCTGCTGCCTTTTTAGTGCCAAAGTTTCACACTCTTTGCGTGTGATCTGCATGTAAGACCTACAGTTACCTGCTCAAAGGGCTTGAGTCTCATGGATATATTTAGAAAGTGCATTTAGAAAGTGCTGTACAGTGTCTAAGAGCAGCAAAAGCAACACACAAGTATGTGCAGAAACCTGCTGTTGGCAGTGAGGGTAAAAATTATCCACAGAAGTGGTATTCAACTTTTCTAAAAACAGAAAGATGGAAAAAGTTATTCCTCTTAGCTTCCTGATGAACTGTTCTTCAGTATTTAATGCTGCTGGTTGAATATATTTGATCAGCTTTGGTGCTTCATGTACAAGTTAAAAACTCCATCAAACATGGAGCCTCAGGAATGTTTCCCAGAGCCCTGTCCAACCTGACCTGGAATGCTTCCAGGGATGAGGCTTCTGCTACCTCTCTGGACAACCTGTACCAGTGTTTACCACCCTCATTGTTTAAAAAAAAAAAACCAACCAAAAAATCTTCCCTATATCTAGTCTAAACCTACCCTCTTAGTTCAAATCCATCACCCTTTGTCACAACAGGATCTGCTAAAAAGTGTGTCCCCATCTTTATAACAAGGCCTCCTTTAATTAAGGAGAGGCTGCAATAAGGTCTTCCTGGAGCTTTCTCTTCTCCAGCCTGAACAACTCCAACTCTCTCAGACAGTCCTCACAGCAGAGGGGTTCCAGTTCTCAGATCAGTTTTGTGGCCTTCTTGGGATCAGCTTGAGGTCCACATCCTTGTGCTGAGGGCTCCAGAGCTGGATGCAGTGCTCTAAGAGGGTCTTACCACAGCAGTGTAGAGGGGCAGAATTCATCTCCTTGAACGGCCTCTTCTTCTTGACACCCACTCTTGGATCTGTTTATCTAAAATGTTCTCCAGGATGTGTTTTTCAGCAGTCAACAAACACTGATTTAGTTCACAATGAGACCTGTGCAGGTGGGAGTGAGATTCCTTGCTGGAAACTTTGGTGTTGCTACTTAAACTATGAATCATAGCTCAACTATTGCTATTTACATGGGATGTTGGCTGCCTTGAAATACAGATCAGAGGGCACAGAGTGCTCTGGAATGATAACAGTATTGTCATTAGCAGGAAAGAAAGTAGGAGTTGTGCTTCTGGAAAAAGCTGAACTGACTCTGAGGCAGGAGATGTAGGTGTCAGTACAACTTTTAACCTGACAGGTTTGTGTACTGTATCTTTACAAGTAAAAAAACAACATCTCTAAGATTTTTCTTAAGTGTTTAGCACGATCTCGGGGGTGGATGAAACGGTTCCTATTCACCTTGTTCCAAGTCATTCCTATTCCCAAATGAGTTGGTAGCCTCTGAGGAGAAAATGGAGAGAAACCTTTCTCCTTTTCCATGCTGACAACCATCAGGCTCACTTAGCACAAGCAGGTATGCCAGGAATTCTGTGAAGGATTAACACAAGGATTTTAAAAGTAATTAACACTGGCAAATTAGAGCCACTTTGGAGAGACGCAAGAACCTTTGTGTTTGGCTGCTGGTTGTGAGGATCCCTTGCTGCTGGAGCTGCAGTGGCTTCAAGAGCTTGCAGTGTGTCCGTGTGTCGTGCTGAGAGGCCATCTAGTGGCAATCCGCCTCTGTCTTCCTTCAGACTTGCTGCTGGGAAGCTCTGTCCTCATCAAAAGTTGTGGATCATGACTGAAACGATAAGCACATAGAAAAAGATGAAGGCAATTTCATCTCTCTAGGAGATGTATGTATAAGCAATTTTGTTTAATACAGTGCCTGGGAAACTTCTACCAGCATCACGCTTTTTTAATGTGATATTCTTTCTTTTCCTGCTTTATCTCCTATTTCTATGCAGAGGTATCTATAGCAACGAGCAGCTTAACTTCCCATCAAAATGAAAGGTGACCAAGGTGTATTACTCAGTGTCCTTTTCTGTAGAGAGACCAAGGGTGCACTTTTTAATGAGCCTTCAGACATCTGCTTTCTAGATCATTGCATTTGATCACCAGGCTGTTTGTTTTTAATGTGCCACACTAATTAAAACTTCTGACTTTCAACTATCTTAAGTTAAATGGTTCCAATTTACTACCTGAGCTCCTTCAGCTTTGTGCAAGTGTGGTTTGACTTTGTAGAACCTTTGTGGGAAAGGGTGGAGGAGACAGAACAAAAACCTTTACAGGAAGAGCTTTTTTTTTTTAATTCTTTGCTGCCTCTTACATAATGCTTTGAGTTTTGACGTTTCACTTTTTTAATCAGACTGTTGGTTTCTGTGGTGTAGTTCGTGTTCTCTCAGGATTTAATTTAATCCCCATGTTTCTTAACATCATAATCCATCAGCTCACGAAATAAACGAGTTGTGCCTGTGATGGGTGGGAACAAGGCAGGAAACGAATGGGAGTGGGGAATGAATGTGAAAGCAAATCATAGAATGGTTTAGGTTGGAAGAGACATCAAAGATCATCCAGTTCCAACCTCCCTGTGCCATAGGCAGGGACACCTCCCCCTAGAACAGGTCGCTCAAGGACTCATCCAGCCTGGCCTTAAACCCCTCCAGGGAGGGAGCAGCCACAACCTCCCTGGGCAACCTGTTCCAGTGCCTCACCACCCTCACTGTGAAGAACTTCCTCCTAACATCCAGCTTCAATCTCCCCTCTGCCAGTTTAAACTATTCCCCCTTGTCCTGTCATTACAAGACCTTGTGAATAGTCCCTCCCCAGCCCTCCTGTAGGCCCCCTTCAGATATTGGAAGACTACTCTAAGGTCTCCTGGAAGCCTTCTCTTCTCCAGGCTGAAAAGCCTCAACTCTCTCAGCCTGCCCTCATAGCAGAGGTGCTTCAGCCCTCTGAGCATCTGAATAATTGTAAAGGTCATGGATTGCTGGGATGATGTAGTCTCAGGTACATGATAGTGGAATTAAAAGAGACAAGAGGTATAAATAGCACTAATGCTTTAGGGTAGTGCCACAGTAAATTGGTCTCTTTTGGTGGCCTTTTAATCCAACTTCATTTGTTAAGATTTAATGTCAAGAATGCTGAAAGGGGGCTCTATTAGTTTTCCACTGAGACCAGAGCCTGATGATCTCTTGTTTCAAGAAGGGTGACCTTCCAACTTGTCACAGAATCCCAGAATGCTAGGGACTGGAAGGGACCTCCGGCAATTAAGTCCAACCCCTGTGCCAAAGCAGGATCACCTAGGGCAGGCTGCACAGGAAAGTATCCAGGTGGATTTTGAAAGAGAAGGAGACGCCACAACCTCTCTGGGCAGCCTGTTCCAGTTCTCCAGCATTCTCACAGTAAGGAAGTGTCTCCTCATGTGGAGGTGGAACCTTCTGTGTTCCAGTTTGTAACTACTGTTCCTTGTCTTATCACAGGGCACTACTGAAAAGAACCTGGCACCTTCATCTTGACATCCACCCCTCAGATATTTATAGACATCAGTAAGACCTCTCTCAGCCTTTTCTTCTCAGGACTGAACAGCCATGATTCTTTCAGTCTTTCTTCATGGAAAGATATTTAGGTCACTCCATCATCCTTGTCACAAGTATGAGACAGTATGGAGGAGGCTACGAGGTGACCTTATTGTGGCCTTCTAGTATCTGAAGGGGGCCTACAAAAAAGCTGGAGAGGGACATTTTAGGCTATCAGGGAGTGACAGGTCTAGGGGGAATGGAGCAAAGCTGGAGGTGGGAAGATGGACTGGATGTAAGGAGGAATTTCTTCAGCATGAGAGTGGTGAGAGCCTGGAATGGGTTGAGGCCAGATCCCTGGAGGTGTTTGCAGCCAGGCTGGCTGAGGCTGTGGGCAGTCTGATCTAGGGTAGGGTGTCCGTGGGCATGGCAGTGGGGTTGAAATTAGATGATCCTTGTGGTCCTTCCAACCTTGACTGATTCTGTGATGTTACTCAGCAGCTTCTTACTGAGTTCAGACCTTTGGCTTTTAATGAAATTGTGAAGAGCTGTATAAACATAATTCCCCTGGATTTAGAGGAGAGTCTGTAAGTTCACGATAACTAAATGGGTCTGTGCTTATCAAAGTACTAAGGCAAATCCTATAGACTGTTTCACTGTGGGTTAAATTCTAAACTGAAAAAGGTTTTATTTTAGGTTTGAGAGAATTGAAAAAGTTGTCATAACCTGGATGCACTCCTGTGTGAACTACCTTAGGTGATCCTGCCTTGGCAGGGGGATTGGACTTGATCTCTGGAGGTCCCTTCCAACATCTAAGGTTCTGTGATATTGAAGAAGAATGCCATAGGAAGCTACAGTTTTGGTTTCCCCTAACCATGCCAGGTTATTTTCTCCTTCCTGCCCCGTGCTGTGAAGATAAAGTTGGCAGTATTAGTCAAATGATTAAAAAGAAGAGTAAGGAAAAGAGGAAATACTGTCTTTGAGTTGCCTAATCAAAATGTCAGAGGTGCTTTGAGTAATAACAAAGTGTGTGTTTCTCCTGTCTGGTTTGCATGCCAGGCATTTATCTGCTACCTGACTCAACAGCTCTGTGTTAATTGTTATCATCCACTCCTAGAGGCTCATCCTTGGCAATGTAGTCTGCTTGGTGTGTTTTAGTTAATTCGTGCTTGTCAGTGAGTGAAGTAAGCTCTGCAAGGGCTGGACTGGGACCTCTGAGTTCCTTCTCTGCTAGTGGAGAAATGCTTACTGTGGGTGAAACTCAATTTGCAGATTATAAAATGCAGAACTGTCATTAGCTGGACTCTCAGTTCAGTGCAGCCTTGACAGCTTCATGGTTTGTATTTCATAAAAAATAATTTGATAAATGTAAGTTCCATGCTTGGAGTCGCTTGGCAAATGATTAGCAGCTTACTTCTCCCTGTCAGTGTGAAGGTCCTGTTGTCTTGGAATCTGATCTTGTAGTAGGTTAGGTAGTATAAAAACCAGCTCATAAATAATTCTAAATATATCCAAGTCTTTCATTTCGTTTGACATTTATTTGAACAACAAATGAAACGAGGCACTAATCTTAATTTTGTAGATTCTACTTTGATCTCACTTCCCACTGAAGGTAGCAATTAGTATTTTTTTTAGTTGCAAATTGCTAGTTAATTAGCTGATTTGCACATAATTGTGAAACATACTGGCTTGGAAAAATCTCCCTGCAACAAACAGGTTTTCTGCATTTGCCATGCATTTGATGTACAGATGCTTGTGCTTCTCTAGGCTGCTCTTCCTGACTTTGGTTGTTCAGACCTCATTTTACAGGCTGTCCTGCTTCCTCACTGTCATCATTCCTTACTATCCTTGTTTAAGCCAATGACACTTTGCCTTGAGCCTTCTTTGTACTTGATGGTTAAATTTTCAGAGAATTGTTTGAGTTGGAAAAGCCCTCTAAGATCACCAAGTCCAACTTTCTACCCAGCACTAAACCATCTCCCGGAGTGCCATGTCCTCATGTTTCTTGAACACCTCCAGGAATGCTGACTCCACCACCTCCCAGGGCAGCCTGCAGCAAAAAAAAATTCCTGGTTTCCAACCTAACCCTCCCCTGGCACAAATTCAGGCCATTTCCTCTTGTTCTGTCCTCTTGTCTTTTTAGGCCAGGTCCCACCTGGCTCCAACCTCCTTTCAGGGAGTTGTATAGAGCAATGAGGTCTCCCTCCTCAGCCTCCTCTTCTTCAGGTTAAACAATCCCAGTTTATTTCTGATCTCCATGGACTGGTGCAGTTTTCCTCTCTAACTCACAAGTGGAAAGTGTAGTAAAGGTGTTCTGAGTTGGGATATTGAATGGGAGTAACCTTTATTGCTTAGCCTCTTGCTTTGTGTTCAGATAGAGATAAGGCAGAAAATAGAATCATAGAATCAATCAGGGTTGGAAGGCACCACAAGGATCATCCAATTCCAACCCCCCTGCCATGCCCAGGGACACCCTACCCTAGATCAGGCTGCCCAGAGTCTCAGCCAGCCTGGCTGCAAACACCTCCAAGGAAGTGGCCCCAACCACCTCCCTGGGCAACCCATTCCAGGCTCTCACCACTCTCATGCTCAGCAACTTCCTCCTCACCTCCAGTCTGAATCTCCCCACCTCCAGCTTTGCTCCATTCCCCCTAGTCCTGTCACTCCCTGATAGCCTCAAAAGTCCCTCCCCAGCTTTTTTTGTATTCCTCTTCAGATCCTGGAAGGCCACAAGAAGGTCACCTGGGAGCCTCCTCTTCTCCAGCCTGCACAGCCCCAACTCTTTCAGTCTGTCCTCATAGCAGAGATGCTGCAGCCCTCTGAGCATCCTCATGGCCCTTCTCTGGACACTCTCCAGCATGTCCACATCCCTCTTGTAATAGGGACACAAAAAGTAGCACCTGAGTGTTTGGCAAGCTAGAGGAGGTCACTAAGATTTTTGAGGAGTGTTTTCTGAGGGGAGCTGAACTAGTGTCAGATGCACTAAATTAAATCTGCCATGGGAGTTGCCTTATTTTTCTTGTTGTTTTTGGGATTGTGTATCCCTTCAATAAAAGATAGGGTGGGAAGGATGTTTGGTGGGCCTGTGAAAGGTCATATTTTAACCTCACTCTTGCAAAGTGGTTGAAGCAACCTTTTGTTCACGGCATCTGGGTAAATTATTCTTGGACCTTGCCTAAACTTGCTGAAAAGTTACTACCTCTTAAAGGACAAGACCCATCGTGTGTTCAGTGTCTGCCTGAATCAGCGGATTAAAAATGACAGATATTAGCTTTGGCTCACAAAGAGCATTTGGTATGTCTTGGAGCTGTGTCCTGCTAATCAAATTTTAGAGTATTTGGGGACTGTGCTGCCAGCTGGGGATTCTTGATTTTATAATCCAGTTGCTGTGTAGATAGTGGTTACCTGATTCTATCAAATCCACTTTTTGATGATTCTCTACCAACCTGAAGTTATTTTGAGGAGGCCGTTTGGAGCCACACGAGCATGTAGTTTTGTTACTGCTAATTTGTGGTAGAATGGCAGGATCTGAGGGTCTGCAGATTGAAGGCATTAGGCTAAAGCCTCCATCTGGAAAATGTGAGTCAGAGAAGCTTCTCATTTTGTGCAGGTGATGAAAAGTCTTCAAATAATGAGCTTTTCCCATATGAAAATGGGACCAAAAAAGGGGTAACAAAGGCACCTTATTTATATTCCATAACTAGTGCCCTGCTTAATGTATGTGGCCGGGTGGGATATTTAAAACTTCTAAAAGCAGTGCCTTTTAGGCCTGAGTCAAAGATTAGTCACTGAAGGAATGGTTAGAGCCCTACACTCCGATTTCAGGGAGTGTTCCTTTAGTCAGCAGTCCCAGTTTTAAGCAATCTCTTTGCCCTCCCTTCTGTTTCTGCAGCTTATACCACCCTCTGCTGTTGAACTGCAACTTAGACCCAGCTTGTTTTCAATCCTTGGCAGTTCTTCAGGCTTGGCTTAGGACATAGGCACCTCCAAAAGGTGGTGTTTCCCTATCTGAGTGTGGTACTGGGCAGTAACTGATGATGGGAGTTGAGGAGAACCAGAGAGCTGTTAAAAGCACCATTGGCACCACCAGACCATGTCCTGCTGTAGTCTTGGAGGTTCTGCCACCCTTTCTGTGAACATTCATATTTTACACCATGCAGGAAAGAGACAACACAATAGAAGATACTAAGTTCAGTGCAGTCTTCTGGCAGACTGGAAATAAAATTTCAAATGTTTGGGTGGGTTTTTTGTTTGTGGGTTTTCTTCCTCGTTTTGGTTTTATCTCATTGGCATAGAAATGCCACTGGCGAGGTGTCTGGAAACTAGAAAGTGCCTTGTTCCAGCTACCTGCAGATTAAGCTCACAACAGCATCACTGTGTTTTAGCCTGCAGTGTGACTGCAGAGTTTTTTTTAATGTTCTTTTTTTTGTGTTTGGGGGGGGGGATTGTTGTTATTTTTTGGATGGTGAGAAGGATTTTTCTTGGTGGATTTTTTTGTTTTGGATTGATTTTTTTACTTGTTGTAGTTTTGTTGGTTTGCTTAGTTGTTTTTTTTTTTTTTTTTACTAAAGCAGTGGCTACTTCAAGTAAACTATGTAAATTTGATGGCAGATGTGTAAAAGCACGAGGTATTTGCCTCTCTGGAATGGTAGACATGAAGTGTATGGTGGGAAGGCAAGAAGGTAGAGGTGTTACTGTTCCTGACTACTGCAGATTGCCTTCTAGGCTCTATGTACATGGACTTGTGTGAGCAGCGAGGTGAGGGAGGTTGATTCTCCCTCTCTATTCTACTTTTGTGAGACCCCACACTGGAGCACTGCAACCAGTTCTGGTGCCCCCAGCACAAGAAGGGCATCGAACTGTTGGAGCAGATCCAGAGGAGCCCATAAAGATGATCAGAGGGGATGGAGCACCTGCCTTTTGGGGGCAGGCTGAGGAAGTTGGGGCTGTTTACCCTGGGGAACAGTAAGGTGCCTGAGAGTCCCTAGAGTGGCCTTCCAGTACCTGAAGGGGCTGCAAGAAAGCTGGGGAGAGACCTTTGACAGTGGCTTGTACTGATAGGACAAGAGGGAATGGATTGAAGCTGGAACATTAAGAAGAAATTCCTTACAGTAAGGGTGGTGAGACACTGGAACAGGTTGCCCAGGGAGGTGATGGATGCCCTCTCTTTAGAGGTGTTCAAGGCAAGAATGAGGAAGGCCTTGAGCAACCTGGGCTAGTGCACGGTGTCTCTGCCCATGGTGGGGGTTGCAACTAGATGATCTTCAAGGTCCTTTCCAACCTAAACCATTATAATACACTATAATAGACATTATAATATACTTTGAATTATCCTTTGCTGCTTGAATTTTGATAGGGCTCCAAGAAACCATCAGGTTTCATTTTGGAACACCTGAGAAACACTATTAGAAAACGTGTAACAGGTCCATGAGGATTGCACATCAACATTCTGTAAAGGCCTTGCAATGCAGTGTAATTAAATTTTGTTAAGAAATATTCTTTTTTTCCTCAGGAAAACAAAGAAACAGGCTGGAGCCAATGGACACCATATTTGTTAAGCAAGTTAAAGAGGGTGGACCTGCCTTTGAAGCTGGATTGTGCACAGGTACTCTTCTTCTATAATGTACATAGTGTGAACGAGAGGTGGTTTGGGCTTCTACATACAGCTCTGTCTATGAATTAAACCTTGGTCTTTCCTTCAGAAGTTTTGAAGCGTGTCATTGTCCTCCAGGGAGTTTTTAGTCTCAAAATGACTGTTACATTCTCTCAGGCAGTGCTGTGGTGGTGTTGGATTGATGATTGGACTTGATGATCATAGAGGTCTTTCCCCAACCTTAATGAATTTATGATTCTAGATAAAATATATTAAGATACTAAGTGCTGACCTTTCTAGATTTATTATCTTTTTTAAAAATAAGAACAATTGTATGAGAAAATGAGAGAAAGGGAAGGGATGAAAATGACACCTGTAAAAGCTGTTAGTTCTTCCACTTTATGATGATAACATTAAAACATAATTTAAAGGACAAAAATCTTGTATCTTACTTAAATGGGAACAAGCCTATCTCTTCTTATCAATTTTCACTCAGTTTTTGATTTAATCAGATTGGAGAGGAGGGGATGCATTTTTTTGTGAAGTGCCAGGTACTTTGTCACACCTTTTACTGAAGTGATGAAGGGAACAAAATAAAGAAGCTGTGTAAGAGGGGGAAGCCTTAGAAGTGCTGTACTTGTGAGTTGTGTAGGTGGATAACACTGCAAACTCAGGTTTCTCTGAAGAAGTGTGAAGCACAGGTTGTGTGAAAGGATTGTGGTTCTGTCCCTAATGATGTGTTTTCCTAGAACAGTTCATGCTAAACACAGTCAGAGAATGTTAGGGGTTGGAAGGGAGCTCTGGAGACTGAATCCAACCCCTCTGCCAAAGTAGGGTCACCCAGGAACGCAGCCAGACAGGTTTTGAATGTTTCCAGAGAAGGAGACTCCACCACCTCTCTGGGCAGGCTTCTCTAAGGCTCTGTCATCCTCACAGTTAAAAAGCTTCTCCTGTTCATGTGGAATTTTCTCTGCTCCAGCTTGCACCCATTGCCCCTAGTCCTGTTACTGGACATCCCTGAGCAGAACCTGGTTCTGTCCTCCTGAATCTGCCCTGCACATCTTTGTAAACACGAATGAGGTTCCCCCTCTGGCTCCTCTTCAAGCTGAAGAGCCCCAGCTCCCTCAGCCTTTCCTCAGCAGGGAGATGTTCCACTCCCTTCAGCATCTTTCTGGTTCTGTGCTGGACTCCTCACAGCAGTAAATTTGACTGGAACAGACTAACTTTGGTATGTTTCTTGTTAGAGGAATCCAAAGATTTAGGATGCTCAGCAATTTGTAGATCCTATTTGTGCAGCATGAGGCATTTTTCCTTTTTTTTTTTTTAGCTCCTTAAGTAGTTATTCAGTGAAGGGCTACTTTGGCATTATTTTCCTGTGATTATATAAAGAGATGTTTTGACTTGATAAAACACAGCATATGCTGAAGTTGTACAGAAGGAGCCATGTTGATTTCTGCTCTGTTCAGTGTTTGCCAGACTGAGAGAGATTAAGTCTGTGGAGAATATTTTATTTATAGCCACAGAAGAGGTTTTTGCTTAGAAGCCCAAAACAACAGAAAAATTAAATGAGGGGAAAAAAAAAAACCCTTTATACAACCAGAATACTCTTCTTTAAACACACTGCTGATGGCAGCTCTATGTAATTAGGTGATGCCGTTATTTCTTGTTTAAAACTTCAGGGTAAGATTTATTACTCCATCTTGATCCTGAAATGATATTATGAAACACTCAGGCAATGGGTAGACAGCTAGATGCTTAACCTCTGATACAGGCACTGGATGCATTTCTTGTTTTGTAGAACCACCTGTCTGTATTTTTTTTAATTCAGTTCAGCTTGGCTCTGTTTCATGGTCACGCAATTGGAGAGAAAAGACTTGCAAATCTAATGAGTGTAGGTTTGTTTGTCAATTCTGATTTCACTGCCACAGGCTTTTTTATGTGATACTGATAAGCTCAGCACAAGCTTCCTTACTCAGAATCAATGAGCTGTGTTTCAGGAGCTTATCTGGCTGCTACTCACCAGAAAACTTGGAGTACTCCTGCGAATTTGAGGCATAGGTTACAATAACTTACATGTAAGATGGTTCATTCTAAGGGTTTTTTGAGTACTCCTGAAATATTCATGGCTTCTTGGAATGTTGGAAGGGACTTGGAAGATCATCTAGTTCAACTACATCACTGTGGCCAGGGCTACCTTCTGCTAGACTGGGTTGCTCAGTGCCCCATGCAACCTGGCCTTGAAAACCTCTAGGGAAGGGACATCCACCAGCAACTTCAGCAGCCTGTTCCCAAGTCTCACCACTCTTACTAGCAAGAATTCCTTCATCTCCACTCTAAGTCTGCCCTCCTCAAGCTTGAATCCATTCGCTCTTATCCTGTCACTACAACTCCTTTTAAAGTGTCTCTCCCAAGCTTTCTTGTAGGCCCCCTCCAAGTACTAGAAGGCCTACTATAAGGTCTCCCCAAAACTGTCTCTTCTCCGGGCTGAACACCCTCAACTCTCCCAGTCTGTCCCCACAGAGGAGGTGCTCCAGCCCTCTGATCAATCTCTTTGGTTTCCTCTGGCCCTGCTCCAGCAGTTCCATGTCCTTGAGGACCCTAGAACTGGATGCAGGGCTCCAGGTGGGGGTCTCCTGAGAACAGATTAGAGAGGAGGAGAATCACCTCACTCTAGTGAGGTGATCATTGCTAGTAAGCCTCTGATACAATTTACACCTGCTTGTCGTTTTCTTTGTGTGTTTCTAGGTGGTTCATGTGGAAGCTTAGAAAAAGCACATCTGAAAAGGTTCTGAGGGAAGAGTAGACATTCAGCATTCCCTATGTGGTCACATGTAGTGTGAATACTTTATTTTATTATTTTTTATTTTCTTTTTTGAAGTTCAATTTAACATCCTGGTGGTCCTGATTATCATGTGATACAGAAGTGCGATGTGAAAATGATGGGGAGGGGAAAAAAAAAAAAGCCTAGGTAAATGAATTTAAGGTGTAACTTTTCCCTTTACAGGTGACAGAATTATAAAGGTCAATGGAGAAAGTGTTATTGGGAAGACATATTCTCAAGTCATTGCTTTAATACAGAACAGGTAAGATGTCAGTATTTAGTTACCAAATACATCAGTGTTTAGTTACAGTTACACAGCACATTTGGGGTTTTTTTGCACACTAAGCAGAAAATGACCACTTCTGGTAGTTGTTGAAAAGTAGGTGTATTGAATTTTCTGTAATGCACAGTCAATGTTGTTGGTTCTGTTTTCATGTGTTCCCTCAATGCTGAGAAGGGTCTGAGAATGGGTGTGCTGCTCTGCCACATTCCTGTGTCAGTGCCTGTCCCATGTAAAGCCACACTGAGCGTTAGGGGAAGGTTGGCTGAAATTCAGTAGGCAGGTTAGGTATCCACACACTGTACATGTCCATTTAAAAAGAATCACAGAATGTTAGGGGCTAGAAGAGACCTGGAAAGCTCATCCAGCCCACCCTGCCTGCCACAGCAGGATCACCCAGACCAGATCACACAGGAACGCATCCAGGCAGCTCTTGAATATCTTCAGAGAGGGAGACTCCACAACTCGCCCTGGGCAGCCTGTTTCAGGCTTCTGTCACCCTCTGTCATCCTTCTCATATTTCCATTGAACTTCCTATGCCTCAACTTCCACCCATTGCCCTTTGTCCTGTCACTAGAGATCACCCAGCAGAGCCTGGCTCCATGCTTTTGTGTATTTGTAAACATTGAGATTGCCTCTCAGGCTCCTCCTCTCCAAGCAGCACAGCCTCAGCTCCTTAAGTCTCTGCTCATAAGGAAGATGTTTCACTCCTTGCATAATTTTTGTGGTTCTGTGCTGGACTCTCAACCAGTTCCATGAGGCCCTTCTTCAACTGCGTGGTCCAGAACTGGACACAATATTCCAGATGCAGCCTCACCTGGGCAGCATAAAGGGGAAAGAGAAATGCTCTGAACCTACTAACCACAGCCCTTCTAATACACCCCAGAATGGCTTTGGTCTCTTTGGCCACCAGATCACATCACTGAAAGTCACAGGGTCACAGGATGTTAGGGGTTGGAAGTCAGAAGAATCTACCTCAGTAGATCTGGTAACTAGAAATCAGCATATTAGCTAAAGGAATGATTTTATGCTAGTGGACACCTGCAAAACACCTGCAGAATATTTTGGCTCCCCTCTGTTTTTGCTGCATGTCAGGAACCTTGCATGGTAAGGGGGACATGATTTAGCCATGATGTCCACAACTGACTCTAGCTACTAGCTTTCATGTCCCATATCTGCCTCACTGTCAATTTATGTTCTTTAGCAACCATTTTCCAATATAATACCGAGAGATGCTGAAAAAAAGATGTGTCGTGATCAGCATGGAAGAATGTTTTCTGAATACATTTCACTTGTCACATTCTGAGTTTAGTGAGTTTTCACTCATTAGGACTTAGTTACATCTAAAATTAGAAGCAGGAAAAGTAAGATCCTGCTCTTCCTATTGCAACGGAATCTTTATTCAAGGTTTCATTCAAAATGTGTACATATCAGATATGATTTTCTTCAAACAACAAAACTGTGTTCTAAGGTATGAAATGTGGTTTGTCATTCATGCTTTCTAGCCAAGAGCTGGAAAGATGAAATGTGTGTCTTTTAATAACTTTTAATGGAGATAACACCAGCCATGCATCTTCTCATTTAGTATCTGTACATACAACACTGCTGTACAGCAGTGTACACCCGGGATAGGACTTGACATGCCCAACAGTTACACCAGTCAGTTAAATCTCTTACCTTAGTCCAAAAAAGAGAGACCCAAATCACATCTTCCAGTGGCCTTTCATAGTCAGAGGTTCTGCCTGTGAGTAGAGTTTTATGTTCAGCCTCAGGAGTGTTGGTAGCAAAGCATTCCAGAGGAATGTGACCCCCTGTCCACTTCGGGTAAAGCAGAGATGCCTAAACAAGCCCTGATGAGTGTTACCTAGTGGCTATCAAGCCAGGAGTGGAGGAGTGCTCTACTGCATCTACCCCAAATTTGCATGAGCACAGAGAAGATAAAGGGATGCTGCTGTTGAGAGAGGAGAACAGTTTGGCTAGAGTCAGATGTGTACGTCACAACAAGCCCACAACAAAAGGTCATGTGTATCCCTGAGTGTTTTATACAGAAAATACAACTATCAGGAAGTCTTCAGCTGAACCTCTGAAGATAAACAAATACTAACTCTGATCCATAAAGAGAGTTCTAGCCCCAGGTCAGGTCTACCTTCCTTGTATCTTACACAGGTAGTGTTTCTCATATGACTAAAGAATGAACTCCCTCTAATTCTTTGCTTGAAAACAGTGGTTTTGGTTTATGTTTTCTCAGAGCACTTTGTTCTTCACAGAGTATTTTATTTCTTGTGCTGCCATTTCATGGCAAGTAAAATTCCATTATGGTGTGTGCCTCTTGCTTTAGCTGATCCTCTTGCATCAGCAGGGCCATGCTGGCTCAGACTGATGATCTGTTTATGGCAGTATCCTCTCTGACAGTCTCCAGTAGTTTATTCTTAGAAGACTGTGAAACACTGAAACTGTAGTGCAGTGATAGTTGGTCAGCCAGAAATCCTTGGGTTAAGAACTTGCTGAACCAAAGCTTTTATCTGTATCCCTAGAATTAATAGTATTTGATAGGTTGGTCTTGCACAAGTTGGCTTTTGAATGTACTTCAAACTCTTCATCCTCTAAAATGCCAAGTGACAGTTCTTGCTCTGCTTTGTCTCTCAGCTAATTTTTCACCCAGCACACCTTAGTGGTTTTTGTAGGCTTCCTGCAAGTGACTTTGCTGAAAAACCTTTTGAAAAGGCTAAGCTGTCACTTGAAATCTCCTTCACTCAGGTTTGTAGTCTCAGAATGTTGGGTGATGGTTTTCTAAATGTTCTAATACCTATATTTTTAATTACTGTTTTCATTACCCTTATACTGCTGACTCTAAATTTTTTTCTTTTGTCGTTTTTCTGATCCTCTTCAGAGCAATTTTTAAGGATGCAACACATTTTATCTTCTCTTGCTTCCAAGAAGAGAGTTCCCACTGTTCAGCTGTTTTGCAGCGAAACTCAGTTTAGACTTGCTGATTATTTTTAATTAGATCGCTCCTGCAGCTCCATTTCCATAGCTGTTCATTATTTTTTTAGACAGTCATTCAGATGTAGCTGTTTGTCTTCATTATATAATGCTGCAGACAGCAAAAATTAGCTGCATTAAGTGAAATGATCCAGTGGAACTTAGGGGTGGGATATAATTTGGCCATGTTTTGCACTCTTCTCTGGAAAGTTTTATGCCATGCCTAAGATGTTACCTACTTTGCTCTGATTGGAGATAGCAAAGCTGACCTTACACTAATTGCTTCTTCTGGAAATCCTCTCTGAATCTTGAACTGCACCAGAAGTGTGGCCAGCAGGTCAAGGGAGGTGATTCTTCCCCTCTGCTGTGTTCTCATGAGAACCCAACCACAGAACCAGCTGATGTTGAAGCTCTTTTCCAATCTTAAACCACTCTGTTTCTAAGTTAAAGGCCACACCTTGACAGAGTAGATAGAAGAGACTGTGTCCTGGCTGGGATTAGCCATAGGATTGTTTTTAAGTCAAAGGTTTGTACTCTTTACCAATAGCTGTTGGTTTGCTGCATTAATAATGTGCTTATGTAATGCTCTTAAAGATGTGTTGCTTATTGCTGTAAATCCAGTAAATTATTTATGGTTTGAAATGCTAAGTCAGGAAACTGATTGATTTCCCACTTTCTTTTTTTTTTTTCCTTTTTAAACCAGAGGGGAATTTGAATGAAATATCTTCTGCTTGAGCTCTTTAAAATGTGTAATGCAAGTTATGTACGTTATAGAGACCTGAGCATTTGCAGTGCTATGTTTGCTGTTTTAGTGGCAAGGTCCACTTTCTGTCTGATAGTTCTCAGGAACACTTTCTAATTAAAAAAAGTGTAGTATGGTGCACCAAAAGTATTCACAGATTGCACTGGATTGGAAGGGACCCTCAAAGGTGGGTTTTGTTTTTTGTTCTACCTATTCCCTTTTGTCCCAACCTATTCCCTTTTGTCCCAACCTATTCCCTTTTGTCCCAACCTATTCCCTTTTGTCCCAACCTATTCCCTTTTGTCCCAACCTATTCCCTTTTGTCCCAACCTATTCCCTTTTGTATCTTTCTTTCTCCAAAAATGAATAATAGTTTTAAGAAGATTGTGAAACTGAATACCTTTACTCTGCTGTTTTGGAATGCAGCCTTGCATCTGTGGCTACTAACAAATAGAGAAGGAACCACAAAATGAAACCTTTTTTTCCTATGTAAGAAAGCATAATAAATCACACGTTACACATTTGAGAAGATTTCTTCCTTTCCTATAGAAATGGGAAGCTGAGGTCCTCCTCAGTGCTTTCACAGCCTTCTCTGTGTGCCCTGAGTTTGGTGGTCAGTCTCTGTGCTGGTTGTGTCTTCTTTCAGCAGATACATTGTGCTGATGGTACAGAGGAGCTAATTTCTAGTCCAGTTAGTTAGGTTGTATGGGGTTTTGGTTTTTGTAGTCTAGGATTTTAAAATAAAGTAATAATCTTTTAATTTACTCACTTTATTTGAACTGGGCTTAAGCCTGAGCAAGTCATCTCTTTTGTAGCCTTTCTCTGTACCTCTTCCACTTCACATTTAATGAGTGTGAGCAGAATATTCCTCTCTCGCAGATGTGGCAATGAATTGATCTGGTTATTCTTCCCCTGTATACAGCACTGGTCAGGCCACACCTTGAGTACTGTGTCCAGTTCTGGGCCCCTCAATTCAAGAGAGATGTTGAGGTACTGGAACGTGTCCAGAGAAGGGCAAGAAAGCTGGTGAGGGGTCTGGAGCACAGCCCTGTGAGAGAGCTGGGGGTGTGCAGCCTGGAGGAGACTCAGGGCAGACCTCATTGTTCTCTACAGCAACCTGAAGGGAGGTTGTAGCCAGGTTGGGGTTGGTCTCTTTTCTCAGACAACCAGCAACAGAATGAGGGGACACAGTCTCAAGTTGTGCCAGGGGAGGTATAGGCTGGATGTTAGGAGGATGTTCTGCACAGACAGAGTGATTGGCATTGGAATGGGCTGCCCAGGGATATGGTGGAGTTGCCATCCCTGGAGGTGTTCAAGCAAAGCCTGGATGGGTCACTTAATGCTGTTGGATAGGGCTGGGTGATAGGTTGGGCTGGATGATCTTGGAGGTCTCTTCCAACCTGGCCTATTCTGTTCTATTCTACTAGCATGTTCTTGTCTCTCTTGTGAAAACACTCATTTCTGGCAGATCCTAACTGTGGGTTTCACTATTCTACGTTCACTGATAAATGGTACATTTTGGTGTCCTGATTTTCACAGAATTGCAGAAAGGTTTGCCTTCTAAGGGACCTTAAAGATCATCTAGCTCCAACCCTCATGCCATGGGCAGGGACACCTCCCACTAGCCTAGGTTGCTCAAGGCCTCATCCAGCCTGGTGTTGAACAGCTCGAGGGAGGAAGCATCCACTCCTTGGGCAGCCTGTTGCAGTGTCTCCCCATTTTATTTAAATTCTATAGATTGTGCTCTCTGGATTGCAGGATCTGTCTGGTGCTGTTGCTTTTGGTTTCAGCAATTCACTGACAAGCTCAGCACTTCACAAATAGCAGGCATTTATCACTTATGTTTCAGGTGTCTGAATATGCTTAAGTTGATTCTGCTAGGAGGGGATTGGAGCAGAAGGGTGTAAGTCAGTGCCCACTTTTCACATGATGTAGGGGTTATATTTTTTTCCCCAGTAATTTTAAAAGTGCTTAAAGACTTCAGCTATAAATGGGGAAAAGAATTGTTTTAACTTATGGTCAGAGATTATGAGGACAGACTGAAAGAGTTGGGGCTGTTCAGGCTGGAGACAAGGAGGCTCCCAGGTGACCTTCCTGTGGCCTTTCAGGATCTGAAGGGGGGCTACAGAAAAGCTGGGGAGGGACTTTTTAGGCTATCAGGGAGTGACAGGACTAAGGGGGAATGGAGCAAAGCTGGAGGTGGGGAGATCTGGATTGGACGTGAGGAGGAAGTTCTTCAGCATGAGAGTGGCAAGACCCTGGAACAGGTTGCCCATGGAGGTGGTTGAGGCCACATCCCTGGAGGTGTTTGCATCCAGGCTGGCTGAGGCTGTGGGCAGCCTGATCTAAGGTAGGGTGTCCCTGCCCATGGTAGGGGGCTTGGAACTAGATGATCCTTGTGGTCCCTTCCAACCCTGACTGATTCTATGATTTGCCACCATGTTTTGTCTTTGAAGCCAATGATCCCTAGGACTCAAGGAAGATAATAAACCTTACCAAGTGTGTTGGCTTAATGGACTGGTTTTGCTGACAATGTAGAGGTAGCTCTCAGTCGGATTTCTGTTCTACTCTTATTTGTTAATACTAATGGAAATCAATGTTTGTTTCTGTTGTGCAAAGTAATTTGGCTGGGAGTTTGTTGGGTTTTTTTGATCTGTGATGGTTCTTAGATCATCTTTGTAAGGTGAAGGGGAAATCTCTTTCCAAAGTTCACGTGTGGTGTTTTTCTTCTGTTTCAGTGACAGCGTGTTGGAACTTAGTGTGATGCCAAAAGATGAGGACATCCTTCAGCTGGTATGTTTGAAGCTTATATTCAGGCATTGCTGACTAAAGAGAAAATTCCTGCTGTTGGTTACAAAGTCTTTGAACTGTGCTGCCAGAAAATAATTGCTGCTTATCTCCCTGTTGCTCCTTAAATATTTTCCTACTTGTTTGCCACCCCTGAAATTTCAGAGGAATTTAAATCTAAGGGAGAATGCCTCCTTCAGAAGGTATTTCTAGCATCTTCTTAAGAATAAATAGTCTTAGAGCAGTGTTTGTATTTTTATTCTATTTTTAATTAATTGGCTTCTGTTAAAATATATGAATTAGCTTGGCTTGCTTTCTTTAATTGAGTTGTCTAAATTCTTTAAAGAGTTTGGGAATCATTATAGAATTAGTATATGGTGCTTAAAATGATGAGTTTTTGTTAGCAACTCACTAATGATCAGTGGGTTTCCAGGAGAGGAGCAAGATAATCAGTGTGCTGAAGGTTTTGTTACCAAGAGTTTTAATTGTAACTGCTGTTAATATTTTGCTATGTTGGTATCTGTACATTCTCAGTTTGAGCTGAGGTCCTGTGTGTATAGTGGGATCGTTCAGCTCCCCTTAAATGTCTTTGAAGTCCAAAAGAGCTGCAAATAAGTATGTAAGTGCATGTAGCAAGGAACTAGAACCCAATGTGCTGATGTGCTCTGGTTTGTTTTTAATTGGAAGTAGAGGAAAGGTAAATGATGACAAGAAGAATGGATTTTCTGGTTACTAGTTGGGAAATTGTGTTTTCTAATCCACACCAAAACAGTAAGACTTGATTTAAAATAACAGTAAAGAAAAAGCTGTAGGTTTCAATAGCTGTTTTACAGTATTAAGGGGTAAAAAACCCCAAACACCACTCCCCCCCAGACAAAACAAAGCAAACAGACCCAAAACAGATAAACAAAAAAGCCCCAATAACAACAACAAAAATTGGGACAAAACCCACAAGAAATTCTGGTTTGAGCCTAAGGTGCAGATGGGGACTAGTAGAGGAACTGAGCTAGTTAGGGCAGCAAGCTGTGGTTATTAGAAATGATATATTGAGGACATTTGATAAAGAAATACTCGTTAATCAGCACAGAAAATGCTGGGGGCAGTGGGGGAATTCTGAGCACATGAATGGAGGGGAAACAAGTGGGAGGGAAAAGCTAAGTGGTGTCCTTTTTTTACAAAAAATTGGAATGGTGAATGTTGTAGAAACAAAGAAATAGTTTTAAGGTTGAAATGATCTAGGTGGCCATACTATACATGTCTAATGTAGTCTGGTAGTCAGAATAGTCTAAGGAAGGCAGAAAAAGTAGGTTTAAACCTTTTCATTTGACTGGGCAAGAGAATCTTGGGCACATCTTCCCTCTGCTAATGAAGCACAAAGCCCAAGCATAAATGAAAAAACAGTTCATTGGAGTTTACATTCTAATGTCAGTGAGTGAGTTAATGAGGACAGGGAGGTTAGAGAAATATAATAGCAGAAAGAAAATAAGGTCATTCTGGAGGAGATTGAGGGGTAAGAGAAAGAGGGGAAAAAATATCTGCCTGTGGGAGATGTAGGGAAAAAATACTGGAGCCGTAGGTGGGAATAACTTGTAGGTGTCATTAAAAAAAGTTTGTAAGTTGTGGTAGAGTTGTAGTTTGTATGCAGGGTTCCGTCTTTTGAAGACAGAGGATTAGATTTGAGAGGTTGAGTCATCATTCTGTGAAAGATGCTTTGCATTGCTTCTCCAGCCCATATGGATCTCCTCTGGCAGTAGCTTGCTGTGGGTTAGCCCATGATGATGGTACAATGTGGAGGAGATCATGCTGCTGCTTGCTATGGGGTAGAAATGAGCATGGCTTGAGGACTACCAGTTCCACATAGCAACTCCCAGACAAAAGCCATGAAGAGACAGCTCCTCTCCCTGCATGTTGAGGGGGGAATTACATGTGGAAAATACCACTAGTGAAATGTCAGTCCTGTTCCTTCACTGCCACGGGCTTAGGAATAGCACCTTGGGGGTGGGGGAAGAGATATTTTAAACACTTCTGTCTCTGACAAGAACTTGAACTCTTGGCATCCAGGAATGCACTGAGTTTTTTTGTGATGAGTTGACATAATCTCATTTGATAATTTTGAGATGTTTGTATGTATGTAACCATTTTGAGGCCATGAGGAGGAGAGTGAGCATTATATTATACTCAGCATTTCAGATTTGATGTATCTATAAGCAATTTCTGTAGCATTCTCAACCTTTTTTTTGACAGAGTTTTGGCATCTTGTAGGTTTTGGTACCACTGACTTCATACACGTGGGAAGACACATTTAGGTCAACTACAAATAGTTCTTTTTCTCAAGTGTATTTAATGGAATTGTTGTGGTTTCGTAGCCTTTGGGTAACAAATATAATGCTAAAAGCTTCTTCAAATTGTGACACTTTAGTGCTTCAAAAGCTTTTTGTGCTATGCAGGAAATACTCAATGTAAAAGGGAGAAACAAAATTGGAATTGCTAAGTCCACTTTCAGACCAGCTTTACTGTAGGTAAAGTAGGTAGGAAGTAAGATGAGCACTGCCTTGTGTATGTGTCACAGATGCACAGATTGCATCAGATTGGAAAGGACCCTCAAAGGTCATCTTGTCCAACTCCCCTGCAGACAGCAGGGACACCTCCAACCAGATCAGGTTGCCCGTGGCCACATCCTGTCTGATCTTGAATGTTTGTCTCCAGGGATGGAGCCTCAACTGCATCCCTGGGCAGCCTGTTCTGGTATTTTACCCCTTCTCACTGTAAAGAACTTCCTCCTTATGTCTAACCTAAATCTCCCCTGCTCCAGTTTCAAATCACTACCCCTTGTCCTATCACTGGAAGCCCTTCTAAACAGTTCCTCCCCAGCCTTCCTATAGGTCCCCTTTAGTTACTGAAACATAGCTCTAAGGTCTCTCCAGAGCCTTCTTTTCTCCAGCTTAAGCCCCATTTTTTTCAGCCTATCCCTATAAGAGAAGTGCAGATGTGTTGAAACATGTCCTACTGTTCCAGTTTCATTTGCAGAAAGATTTTCTTGAGCATTCTGTGAATAGTAAATGTGGAAATATAGGAGTAAACAGCTCCCTTTTATGTTTGTAATAGGTTTGCTTCCCTCTTGCTTACCTTTAATTTGGGTCTTAACTTTTCCTTAAAATTCCAGACCGTTGGAAACTGCATCTCAGTAACTGAAAGCTGACTGTGTTTGAACAGAGACATTTCTCATGTCATGAATATTAGAGGAACAAAGTCCTGGGTGGGAATGACCAAGAAAGTGAGTGAAAGTCACTCAGAGCTTCTCTTTTGCCTCTTCCTGGTCGAAGGATATGAAAGTTCTCTGTATACTGGGAGAAAAGAGTTTGCTGCTTTGTCACGTGGAATTCAGCAGCTCTCAAGGCCTTGTATCACTGTGGCATTGCCAAAGATGCAACTGCATTATAAAAAAAAAGAAAAAAAACCCACTTCCATAAGGAAATTAATTCTTACCTTTAATATTAGCCTCAGCTACCTCATGCCTCTTGACTACAGGTCTGCCCACAGTCAACATTAACAACTTTATTTTCTTTTTTTTTTTCCTGAAACCCATCCAGTCGCATCAGACCTAAAGGAGCAACATGGCTGTTTCATTGGCAGATGATGAAATCCTTTGCCTTTGCTTGTAATCAGCAGAGATGTTTTTCTAAGTAGCTTGTGTTTAGTCCAGTCTTGGAGCTCTTGTTTACTTCCAGATTTCGTACTGACGCATTTACTGATGTGCACAGAGCTTTAATATTAAAGCTCTGGCAGCGACTACAATGGAAGGAGGGGTGTGGTGTGTAGACGTAGTGACCTAGAAGAGACTTCAACTTTGTTGTATAACATTGCCCAGATTAGAAAATACTGTTTACATCAACCCTCCTTACCTCGGTTTGAGCTAATATTTAGCAGAAGGTCTCTCACACAGCTTGAGTTTGGAAATCCAATTTCTTGGGCTCAAGGCATTAAATGTAACGACTAAAATTTCGGGAGGAAAGTTGTTTGGGTGTTGGTTTTGTTTGTAGGGTTTTGGTCTTTGTTTTGGTGTGGGGTTGGGTTTGTTTGTTTCTTTCTTTCTTATCTAACCATAATGTTTGCTGGATGTCTCAGAGTAAAATGCCATGAAAGAACTGGAGCAGCGTTAGGGATATTCTTGCCCCAGAGCAAATTATAACTGAAAAATGTTTTCCTTCTAAGACAGCTGAAAACCTTTTCTGGTGAGCAGTTCCCATACTCCTGCTCGATGTGATAAGAGTAAGTTAGGATCAGGGGAGAGGATAATTTAGTAGTGAAGAAACATCATCTAAAGCCAAACTGGTTGGAGGAGGAGGGAACAGTGCCTGGAGCTCATTCTTGCAAGGTGCTGGGCACATTAGCTTCTGATTCATCACAACACTTATCTGCAGTTTAGCAAGCAGTTGGGCTGAAATCAGTGCTATTATTCAGCCTTTAGTGAAGAGTAGTGAAGCATGCACATCCTCAGTGAAGCATCTGCCTTGCATGCCTTTATGGATTTGGACTGAGGGCTGTAGGATGTGGTCGTGAAACTGTAGGGGTTTCACCATGATTCTTACTGAGAGTGCTGGCTGTCATTATTCTACCATTCAATCAGGTGGGGAAAAAGAGGGCAAACCCCTTCAGCTGAAGGCGAGGGTTAATGAAATGCCTCGTAGAATGTTGTATTTGCTTTGAATTCATTTTACTTGTCACATGGCATGAATCTATTTACCTTAGCAGTGAAACCCTTAATGCGCTAATGACTACACACATTCATATTGGAAACCTTTGCCATAGGAGTTTGCAAACTTGGTGCAAACAAAACCAGATTGCAAAGTGGGAAGGAAAGTAAGTGGAAGCATGCTGAGTCCTTACTGTAAGCACAGCAGTTTCCCTCTAGTAATTGTTGCAGAGCTGTTATCCATCAGAGCTGGTATTGTCACTCTGAATTGTTGGACTTGCAAACCTCCTGTAACTGCTGTTGTTTTGAGAAGGTAGGATAGGGCTCAGAAAACATCCAGACTGGATTTTTTGTTTCTTGAGGTTTTTTTTTGTTGCTCTTTTTTCTATCCTGTTGAAACTTCTGAGTAGCTACTGAGTACCAGGCTCTTGTAGGAATTTGAGTGGCTTGGCTGAAGCATCACTGATACAGATATTAAAAACTCTTTTTTTCCCCCTTTCCTTTTAAATTTGAAGCCCTTTTTTAAAAATTAAAGCTTTTTAAAGACTGACGTTTAAGCCATGCCCTAATGACTTTTAATGACTGCGTAGCTGTTGCAATCACCTAGAGATCAAAGTAGTAGTATATATCACTTGAGGAGCAAAAGCTAGAAGAGAGTATTCAAACCGTGCTTTGTATATAACTGCCAATATGTTAAGTGTCAAAATAGCATATGAATGCTAAGTAGTACATTGGGCTACTTCATTTTTTTTAAGTCTTCAAACCTCTTCTGCAATTTAAACCATCACCTTCTGGTTAAAGCAATTAAAATATTTCCTAGTAAGAAGCCTGCTAATGTATCGTTCAATATGATGTTGTTTGGAATAGATCCAGACATCTCTTTGTAAGCTGCAGGATTTCTCTGTAGGTCCTTCATCAGAATTCTGAAACAAAAGCATTAAATATTCTTGGTGGAAATGTCACAGCCTGCATTTGTAAACTTTCTTTTTTTTTTGGTTCCTGGAAGAACTTTCAGCTTGCTTTCTGAGTGATCCCTCAGGAAGTGGGTGGAATAAGGTTGAAAGAAGGACACTTTGCGCCATCAGAACCTTTCTTCCCATAACAGTGTCTTGCTCAGAACCAGCAATCTGTCTGTCCAGATGTACCTGGAATCATGGAAACATCTTCTCTTTTGGGGAGATGGAGGCAGAAAGCTCATCAGATGCTGCTTTGAACCCTATAATGATTCTGTCTATTTGAAGAAGATATTTTAATACCTGTGATAAGTTTTGTCAAGAGCTGAGAAGTGATATTTTTGTAGTCTTCAGTTACAGTCAGATCACAGCAGTTTTGGACTGTAGCCTTCCTGCTGTCAATGAAGCATTGTTTGTCACAGGCATATTTTACAGGAGCATAAACAGAGAGTGTATTTTATGTTGGTGTAATATGTGGGTGCCCCCAGGTTTTGAACCACAAGGCCAGCTGTGGAAAGGAGGAATTGCTTTTCCATCATGGGGGGTGGATGGTTTTGTTCATCTTGTATGCCAGTGGGCTCTTACTCTGATCTCTGCTTCCTGACCATCTTTTCCTTCTTTACAATTCTTACAGCCTGTCAAGATCTTCAATAGCCATTTATTTAAGGATTCAGAAATATTTCTCTTTCTAGGTCCCTTCCCTCCATTAAATGTGCAAGTGGAAATCTAACTTGATTTTTTACTACGAGTGGAGGGGGGGAAAAAAAAAAAATCCAAATCACATGAGCAGACTCTTTCTGCAGCATCATTCCTCTCATTTCAGATGTACAGCATGAAAGCAGCTGCAGTCAGCTGACAGCTTGTGGTCGTGTTCCCATATATGTGAGGAAGGGGCGTGCTGGTTGCAGTGCATAATAAAGTCCTTGTTTCGTCACCGGGAAGCAGGGACAGTAGCAGCCCAGGGGAAACGAGAGACAGGAATGTTGCTGTAGTGGAAGGGAAGTCTCGTTGCATAGAGGCAGAGCTCTCTGCAGGCAGCTTTAGGGATGCACCAAGGCAAAATGGCACAAATGTATTTTGCTTTTCGTAAGGGTAGAGGGTAAATGTGAGGAGCAGATCAACACCTGGCATGGACATGCTCACGAGGATGCTGAAGTTATTTTTTAATGCTTTGCTGCCCTTCACCTCCGGTGGTACCTTCCAGCGAAAGCAGTTGTATTTTTAGCTTTCTGTATTCAACATCAGTGTGAGAAGATAACTCTGCCATTGCATCTGTAAGCAGCTTTTACTATGTTTTCCTGTTTTCTGCCAGCTGCAGTTTACAAAGGATGTCACAGCACTGGTAAGAAATGTGCAGTAGCCATTGCTCGGATGGTTTTGTAAGGCATGTTTATTCCGAACGGTTTGCGAGAAGCAAGAATGTGAAACGGCAACTTTGCTGGAAACGAGCTAGAGAGACTGAGCTGAATTTTCCTCGTAATGCTAATCTCTTTAATTTGTGGTCTGTGCCTGCCTTATTTTGGTCAGTTTCCTCTTAGTGTTTTTGCACTTCACTAATGCTCGGTGTAACGTTGCAGCAGCGATGTAAATGCCTCGCCCTCCTCCCTACTTTGCTCCCTGTTAATTTTATGCCTGCACACTCTGGGCTTTTATAACCTGTCTAGCATTCAAAAGACAGGGCACATTGATATTCGGGAATCGAGCACGTTACGAATTGGACAGGAAATGCTGTGCTATGATACCACGCCTAAGCGTGTAAAAGCCCCGAGAAATCATTTTAATCTTCTGTTGCGTTGGCAGGCTCTGCCTTGGCTCCTTATTTCATCCTCTTGAAAACCACACAAAGTCATGCTGGAGTCGTCAATAACAGGATGTTGTTTTATGGACGCTGTATGCTTCTGATGGATTTATTATTTGGAATGCTGTGTTAATTCCACAATGATAAATGCTGCTTTGCTAAAAAGGCTACAGAAGCATACCTGCTGTATTTTTTTTTAACCACGTTGAGTCAGGTTCTGGAACACAAAGGTGCAAATAAAATGTACTAAGGAAATGGATTTGTGGTTTCAATTCCTGTATTAGCAGTAGTGGATATGTGTGAATTTTATGCTGCTTGAACCTTGAAGTTCAAAGTGTTAAATATTATGGATATGTTTTTCAGTCAGTTTTGTGTGCCTTATGCTGGCTGTCTCCTGTAAAATACAAGATGACTTACAGGGTGTTGGCTGACAACAAAGGTGCTACTGCTTCAATTTATTCATTTTCTGTTCAGAACCAAGAGCCTTTCTGTGCAAGATGTCTTAGAGGACTGTATTTGTGCATATTTCCGTGTACTTTCCTTATGCACTACATTAAATGGACAGAAGAAATGGGGAACGGAGAATTTTCTAGTGCTGGCTCAATTTGTTATGCAGTATTTTAACCTGTCAGTTGCTGTGAAGTTCTGGTTTCCAGCAATGTGGACTTCAAGTGGAAAGAATGCACGAAGCTTCATGCTGGAAGGCAAAATCCAAAGGGATTCTATGCTGGTGGGTCATCAGAAACCTGCCTCAGAGCCCTGCCTGCAGTGTTTTTTGGTTTTTGGGTTTTTTTAATTGCTTATCAGTTCAGCTTTTTAATTGTTGAGGAGTGATCACAGAATCACAGAAACACGCAGGTTGGAAAAACCCTCAAGATCACCAAGTCCAACTGATAACCCTACCCCCTACAAGGTGCACCCTAAACCATATCCCCAAGCACCACATCTAAATGGATATGTGACATGATTTTGCCTGTTGTGTTTCTGCTCAGGAGGGGGGTGGAATGCTGGCTTTAGCTTTGTAACTAACATTTCGTCTGAAATTACGCAGAGTCTGAGTTTTGTGCTTGTGTTCCTTCTCTTGGAGCTCGATTGGGCAAACGGTGAACTTCTCCATCTTCCTCACTGCTGAGTACTGACTTCATCTTCTCTCCACAGGCATATTCCCAAGATGCCTACCTGAAAGGCAACGAAGCCTACAGTGGTAATGCCCACAACATCCCCGAGCCACCGCCAATATGTTACCCGCGTCTGACGTCGGCAGCCTCTGTTACGGCACAAGCTGGTGAGAAGCTATCTTCGGACTTCTCCCTGGGGAAGCAGCAGGTCAGTAGACCAGTCCAGGCGTTGACGCAGCCAGAGAGGGCCTACAGAATGGAAATCCAAGTGCCTCCATCACCCACAGACATTGCAAAGTCAAACACAGCCGTCTGTGTTTGCAACGAAACTGTAAAGACTGTTATTGTGCCTTCTGAGAAGGCTGTAGATTTGTCATCTTGTAGAAATAACCACACTGGTCCGTCACACAGGACAGAGGAAGTAAGATACGGCTTAAAAGATCAGACCAGTCTAAAAGCACGGACCACGTCACCGGCGTCTTCAGTGTCCACTGCCATTGTACTTCCCCAGACTCCAATAACACGACCAGTTGATCCAACTGGAACGCTTGGTAAAGCTTCAAACTATGTAGTGTGCGCAGAAGGAATCCCAAGCACTCGGCCTCCTGCTCAAGCCACAGACTCGCCCTCAGTCTCTAGCAATCATTACAGCTCTCCAACCTCCCACCAGCACATAGACTGGAAGACCTACAAAACGTACAAAGAGTACATCGACAACAGGCGCATGCACATGTACGGCTCCCGCACCATACAGGAGAGGTTGGACAGCTTGAGGGCAGCTTCTCAGAACACAACTGACTACAACCAGGTGGTGCCGAACCGCACCGCGTCCCAGGTACGGCGCAGGAGCACCTCTCACGACAGGGTCCCTCAGTCCGTTCAGATACGGCAGAGAAGTGTGTCCCAGGAGAGGCTGGAGGATCCCGTGCTGATGAAAGAGTGGCCCCGAAGTGCTTCACAGGATGCTCTGACTTCGCCTTCAGTGAACGCTAGGAACCACAGGGCTCGCTCCTGGGATTATCTCAGCAAACAGGGGGAAGTGCTGGAGAACTTTCACTCGGAGAATCTGATTGCAGATACGAATGGAGACAGGAGAAAGACCTACAAGTGGACAGGGTTTACCGAGCAGGATGACCGGCGAGGCATTTACGAGAGATCCAGGCAGCATGCTTTTCACATGTCCCTGCGAGGTCAGAACTTCCCTGTGGCTCCCAGTGCTTACATTTTGGACAACAGGAGAACAGGCAGCAGGGCTTCTCTGCCTGGCTCTCACTTTCAGAAACTTTCACCAGAAATGAAAATGTTACAGACTTCTCGAGACTTGCAGGCTCCTGGGGGAGTTTCAAAGCCTACAGCTCTTTCACAAGAGAGGTTGTCTCTCACACCAGCCAGAAGTTCTAAAAGTAGCTCTTTGAAGAACTCTGCTCCCTATGCAGCAAAACCGTCGTTTCCTCTTAACCAGAGCCTGGATGCCCTTGCCAGCAAAGACCAAAGAACGGTGAATCACTTGCACCAGAGTGGTCTGTTAAACCAACAGTCCAGGAAGCGAGCAGAAGGTGCCCCAGATCACAAAACAGAAACTGGCAAACCCACCCAACCCTCGTCTCTGTCTCTAGCTCCCACCAAACTTGTTCAGCAAACAAGTGAGACTTCAACTACCTCTGACAATGTAGATGGCTCCACCAGACAAAAGACTCGAGATTTGGAAAGGGAAGATATCCACGAGCCTGAAATTCTGCAAAGGGATGTCCAGGAAAATAACAAAGACACAGTGGTCTTGAGGGACAAATCACCTTCTGGCCACCAAACCCCACAGCCTTTGAGGCATCAGTCCTACATTCTTGCTGTAAATGACCAAGAGGCAGCCTCAGACACTACTTGTTGGTTACCTAACGACACTCGAAGAGAAGTCCACATAAAAAGAATAGAAGAAAGGAAAGCATCAGGTTCCAGCCCACCTGGTGACTCCTTGGCTTCTATTCCCTTTATTGGTGAGTTAAACTATTGCAGTGTGTGGACAGCAGCTGACTGCTGTTCCTCTAAATCCTGGGGTTGAGGGTCATGGGGATGCTTTTCTGACCTAGGCTAACGTTAGGTGGCTAAAATGGAAAATACTCTTTAGTGCAGGAAAAATATGTTCGGTTTTGTCTGAAGAATCAGAGTGGGGGAAAAAGTGTGCAGGGATTTAATATTTTTCTAGAGTTTTCCTTATCCTCTCTGGAGAATTTGATGTTACATAACTGTCTGTTTATCACTCCACAGAAGGCTCTCTTGTTAGGTACGTGGACAGCTAGCAGCACCTCTCAGAATATTTTTACTTCTCAGGTATCAGATGTATTTGGAATCCAGGAAGGGAGAGAATATAGATGGAAATCCATATAAGGGTGAATTGTAGAGGGGTGAAAAACCCAACAACTTGTCATCTGAGTAGGGAGGGTGAATGAAAGCTTTCTGAGACAGACTGGCATGAAGGTTTTTCAGGTGCCAGGATAGCAATACAGTGAAGTGAGTTTGCAGGTAGATATACTGATGTGGATATAAAGTAAAGAGCTTGTGGAAGCAGCAATGTAAGAAGGCTCAGAGATTTGCTTGTGGGTTGTGACCCAGAGTTGGCATTACAGGGAGTTTATAGGAAGGGGGGGTTAGTACTTTGGAGATCAGTGGGGAGAAAAAGGGAACTCATGGAAGGGTTGTCAGTAGGGTAAAAACTATAATAAAAAATAGGATTTTGGGTATGTGAGGAGTTGGAGTCCAAATGAGAGTTTCAGGGACAAAACACTTCTGTTCTACTCAAGCAGTCAGTGCCTGTGTCATCTTTGCCCCATTTGCCCTGGAGTTGGATTTTCTTTTGTTGTGGCTGCTTTAATCCTTTAGAGTCCAGATGTCTGAACCATTTTGCACACAAGCTGATTTTTCTACCTGAATTTAAAAACAGTCAGTGTAAGAAGAATCAGGAGAACACTGAATTTTGATCCCCAAACTCACGTATGTGGAAGACAACTCCTCTTAATTTGATTTTTCTTTTTTACAATCTAGGTTAAAAGGAATTAGAGCTACAACGTCCTAGCACAGTAGTCTTCCTTTGTGGATGTGCAGCAGTGATTTCTCCCCTTGAATTGTCTATAATATTGGTAACTAGCTTGAAATAATGACCAAAAACAGTGAAGAAGCATTGTATGCATCAGAGAAAAGAAATCCTACAAAAGAGGATAGTTCTCTATCTCTGCTATGAGGACAGGCTGACAGAGTTGGGGCTTTTCAGCCTGGAGAAGAGAAGGCTTTGAGGAGACCTTATAGTAACCTTCCAGTATCTGATGGGGGCCTACAGGAAGGCTGGGGAGGGACTATTCACAAAGTCTTGTAATGACAGGATGAGGGGGAATGGCTTCAAACTGGCAGAGGGGAGATTTAAACTGGATGTTAGGAGGAAGTTCTTCACAGTGAGGGTGGTGAGACACTGGAAAAGGTTGCCCAGGGAGGTTGTGGCTGCTCCCTCCCTGGAGGTGTTCAAGGCCAGGCTGTATGAGGTCTTGAGCATCCTGATCTAGTGGGAGGTGTCCCTGCCTATGGCACAGGGCCTTTCCAACCTAAACCATTCTATGATTCTGGGGTTTGCAGTGAATTGTGTTAAGACAACAAAGATGCTTTGATGGTTTTTGTGTTGTTTTTTTTTCTTTTTGAATGGGAATGACACAGATAGTTGTTTTCTTACTGGACACATCTGTGTCCAGTGTAGCTTTGGATTCTTTAGACCCTGTTGATCCTTCTTGAATGGTTCACAGGATGTCAGGGGTTGGAATGGACCCAAAGAGGTCATCAAGTTCCAAGCCCCCAGCCAGAGCAGGGCCATACAATCTAGCTGAGGTCACAGAGGAACACATCCAGACAGGATTTGAAAGTCTCCAGCGAAGGAGAGGTTAGTACATGTTTGTAAGACTTGTAGCTGCTCTTTGTGCAGAGCTTTTAATACCCTGCCTCAAATCAACACTGGGCACACCAAGTACAAACACTGCACATAACTTACTCAGAAGTTGTTTGCTGGGAGTTTTCTAATCCCAGTGCAATTGAAATGTTATGGGAAAGTCAGATCAAGATTGTCAAAAGCCTGTTCTACACACTCTCTTATCTTGATTGTGACAGAGATTTGCTATGAACTCTTACTCATGCGGCTTGCTTCCAGGTTTTAGGGAAATGTGATGATCAAAGTTCAAAGAAGCCTTAAGCATGGCAATTGTAGTACATTTGGGTTGCAAGGAGCGGGTCAGAGGGAGCCCGGCTGGAACTTGTCTTTGCAGTCTCTTGGCATAACACTGCCTGGGATTGTGTGAAGTCTTCTGGGCTCCTTGGCCTCTTGGATTGAAACCTGCTCCATACTCCACATAGTCAAAAGTGCTGCTGTTGGAGTGTGGCCATGGGCTGAGCCAACACAGTACTTGTGGCCATCATCCTAGCAAGAAATTTTTTCTCCCAGTGCAGGTGCTCTGGGAAATTCCCACCACAGCTCCAGCACCTTAAGGATGCAGTAACCCTCCCTGAACAGGAAGAGCATCAAATGCCATTAAGAATGGGTGTCTTCTGCAGTTAGAATTAATATGCATGATTCTAACTTTGCTTGTTCCACTATGGTTGTGCCTAATTGCAGCTTCACTTGTTAAAAGCCTTGTTTAATCAGGCAGATAAAACTCTATAGATCTACTTTGAAACTGAGTTAAAGGCTGTTTAACTCTTCTGAAGGAGAATCACTCAGATCCTTGGATTTTTATCTTTTGGTTTGGATTTTTTTTTCATTTTTTTACTTCTGATTGAGAAGTAGAAATAGAAATAAAGACCTACCTTGCTGTTGCCACCCTCTCTCCATTCCTTATGTTTCCATTAACACAGGTTTTTGTAGTATTAGGTTTTATTAGATGTGGTTAATTTCATAAATACACTTGCTGGAGTTATTTATACATTAGACCTTTTGGAGCAGTGTAAAAACACAAGTTTGGGGAACAAATACATTCCAAGGTTGCATATTATTGCCATTTTAAGTAGTCTATGGTGTGTTTGTAATCACTCTTTGCTCCTTAAAGTAGTAGATATGGCCAAGCCATGATAGAAGTTCAGACAGGTAGAGTTAGCTGCTGCAGCAGTATTTTGTGACTAGCCTGCTGTTGAGAATGGCACAACGTGGGGATGATTTTAGCTTTTTGAGTAGCACATTGCCCTGTACCACAGGCAGAAAGCCAAGCACTGATCCTTCAGGGGTTGTGGTGGGTTGCCGAAGATCTGCTTTTTGACATTAGCCCTTTCTCAAAAAGCTGCTCCGAAGCAGGGAGTTGAAATTTTGGGTTGTGTTTGCTAATACAAATGAGAGATTTGTTCAGAGCAAATCTAGTGTGCAGATTTAATATCTTTCATAGGAGAAACTGGCAAATTAGGCAAGACCTCCTGTGCTTGCACTTTTCCTAGAGGTAAGCAGATGTTCCTGGGGGCTGAGGAAGCTGCTGATCTTGCAGGAAACCATACCTTGGCACTGCAGCCTGCAGTCTTTCCATGTGCTGCTGAATGCAGGGCCTTGTGGTTAGCTTGGAAAGCTGCTGTTTCTATTTCAGGTCCAAAGAAAGGCTCTCCTGGTTAGATGTTCTCTATTGTTTCAAACTGCATCAGTTACTCTAACGAAAGGTTCTGCCAGAAATGGCCTCCTATGCTCTCTAGTAAAAAATGCCCTACCTCTATCAGTGACTTAGCAGTTGTGATGTTTAATGGATGGCTTTTTTTAGACTTGCAGTTTGTACACAGTGTCTTTGTTAGCAGCAAATGATAAATTCCTGCCTTGTTAGGTCATTTTGGATGTGTTAACCTGCACCGGGATGGAAATTAGGACCCTACTTAACGTTTTTGTAACTGTCAAGAAAAGCTTGATCCAGAATATTGTTATTTGAATCCATTTCTTAGCCATAGGTGTCTGGTGTGCACGTCTGAGATGGGTAGCTAGCTTGAAACTATTTATTGTGCCTTTTTGCACCTTTTTTTTTTTTTGTGTAGTATAGAAAGCATTAAAAAAGAGAAACCAACTCCCAAATGGAATTGAATGAACTCACCCTTAGGAGTGGGATGGAGAAAGTGCTTCAGTACTTGCCCTGACTGCAGCATGTCCAGCTGGCAGTGCAGTTCAGTGCTCTGCCCCATTACTACCCGGTGAATGTTGTTTGTAACTGCACAGTGGAGAGTTGCATGTTAATTATTTTGAAGTCACAGAATTAATGAGGTTGGAAAAGACCTCTAGGGTCATCAAGTCCAAATCGATACAGTTAAAAGTACATAGCTCAAATCAACGTCATCTTGAGGTTCAAATGTATTTTTGCCCAATTACAGAGCTGCATTTTGAGGTATGCAGTAACACCAGACAAGTACCAAGACTTTTTCCTCAGAGGTGTGATCTCATTTTGGAAAGTATCTAGTACAGTTTCACCCTGGAAAAATTTTAGGTCACTTCGTTCTACTGTTAGCTTGTGAATAAATGAGAGAAAATCACAGAAACATGGGTTGGAAAAGCCCCTCAGGATCACCAAGTCCAGCCCTACACTACTAAGTTCACCTCTAAACCATATACCCCAAGCACATCCACACAAATTTTAATACAGGGTTGGTGACTCCACCACCTCCCTGGGCAGCACATTCCTATGCCACTCTTGCTAGGAAAAAAAAATTTCCAGTCTAAACCTACCCAGTGGCAGCTTTGGGCTGTTCCCTCTTGTTCTGTCATTAATTACTTGTGAGAAGAGACCAAAACCAACCTCTCCACAACCTCCTTTCAGGTAGACAGTGATGAGGTCTTACCTCAGGCTCTTCTTTCTCAAACTAAACAGCCTCAGCTCCTTCAGTCACTCCTCATAAGATTCCTTGTCTGAAATGAGCCAGAGAAAAATATTTGACCAGACTTCAGTAATGCCAGAGTGTTGTAAATCTTAGGTGAGTGTCCTCTCTCTGGCCAGAACTGATACCAAAGGAAGGTGTAAGAACAGGACATTAGAGGATGATTAGAGGGCTGCAGCACCTCTCTTATGAGGACAGACTGAAACAGTTGGGGCTGTGCAGGCTGGAGAAGAGGAGGCTCCCAGGTGACCTTCTTGTGGCCTTCCAGGATCTGAAGAGAGCCTACAGAACAGCTGGGGAGGGACTTTTGAGGCTATCAGGGAGTGACAAGACTAAGGGGAATGGAGCAAAGCTGGAGGTGGGGAGATTCAGATTGGATGTGAGGAGGAAGTTGTTCAACTTCCTGGAATGTGTTGACCTGGGAGTTGGCTGGGACCACATCCCTGGAGGTGTTTGCAGCCAGGCTGGCTGAGGCTGTGGGCAGCCTGCTCTAGGGTAGGGTGTCCCTGGGCATGGCAGGGGGGTTGGAACTGGCTGATCCTTGTGGTCCCTTCCAACCCTGACTGATTCTATGACAAGGATGGATAATATTCCGTGCTGGTGCTTTCAGATCTCCAATGTCCCTGAGCCAAGTGGTGATTTGAAGGGCTCCACCCATTTCTCCATCCCCTGAACCACAGGGAAATTTTGCAGTCTGATAGCCTGGATTGAATTGAATAACAATTTGCCAGGACATTCATAGCTTTCACTTCATGGTATTTATGCTTTCTGTGTGTGTGTGAGTTATAACTTGTTCCCATGCTGGCTGAATTTCTAATAGAGATGTTTTAAGAGTGACCAGCAGGCTGCTGATCTTGATTCACTTTCAAGCCACTCCTGGTTTTATCTCTCTGTTGCTTTTATCCTCAATGCAGAGAAACTAGCATGGGGATTTCTGTGCTAGCAATCAGGCAGGCTCTGCTTTTCACCTTGCCAATTTTCAAGCTCAAGACTTTATCTTTCAAAATGTTCCAGTATCTATTTTTCTACAAAACCCTGTCATAATGAAAATATTTGGGAGCTTGTAGTGAATTATAGAATCATAGAATTTTTTTGGTTGTAAGAGATGTCTAAGATCAAGTTCACCTTAACACTACCATGGCCATTAAACCATGTCCCAGAGTGTCATGTCCACTTGGACATCTCCAGGAGTGTTGACTCCACCACCTCCCTGGGCAGCCTGTTATTCTCAATCTTTTTGTTTTTTTAGTAGTTTGTTTGGTTTTGACATTTTTTTTAATTACCAAATACTACTACTTTTTTGAGTTTTAGAAGTAAGTGAAGGAATTAGGAGGTGAAACATTCTGAAGCACCCCTGATTGATTAAAATATTCATAGAATTATAGAATCAGTCAGGGTTGGAAGGGAACACAAGGATCATCTAGTTCCAACCCCCCTACCATGGGCAGGGACATCCTACCCTAGATTAGGCTGGACAGAGCCTCAGCCAGCCTGGCTGCAAACACCTCCAGGGATCTGGCCCCAAACACCTTCCAGGGCAACCCATTCCAGGCTCTCACCACTCTCATGCTCAAGAACTTCCTCCTCACATCCAATCTGAATCTCCCCACCTCCAGCTTTGCTCCATTCTCCCTACTCCTGTCACTCCCTCATAGCCTAAAAAGTCCCTCCCCAGCTTTTCTGTATGCCACTTCAGATCCTGGAGCCTCCTCTTCTCCAGGCTGAACAGCCCCAACTCTTTCAGTCTGTGCTCACAGCAGAGGTGCTGCAGCCCTCTGAGCATCCTCCTGGCCTTTCTCTGGACACACTCCAGCATCTCCACATCCCTCTCGTAATAGGGACTCCAAAACTGCATGCAGTACTCCAGGTGAGGTCTCACCAGGATGGAGTAGAGGGGGAGAATCACTTCCCTGGCCCTGCTGACCACACTTCTTCTGCTGCAGCCCAGGCTCTGCTTGGCTTTTTGGGCTGCAGGTGCACACTACTGGCTCATGTTGAGCTTCTCATCCACCAGCACCCCCAAGGCCCTCTCCTCAAGGCTGCTCTCCAGCCAGGCACTGCTCAGCCTGGATTTGTGCTATGTCTCTTTATGGTACACACTGTGGCATTCTTCTCAAGTACTGATAACATAGGGTGTGTAGGGTTTATATAGGGTATGTAAGGTTTACCAGTGTCTACCATTAAATGGTTCTTATTTCCTAAAATTGAGTTTGCTGCCTTTTGGTGAAATGTATGCCATACCATTCCTCCTCCTCCATCTTTATGACTCTCTTCTGCAGTACAGAAGTGGACAATGAATACACAGTGGCAGCAGTTACCTTCTTGAAAGTAGAAAAATAAATGGATCCATTTGCCCATTATGTTATGAGAGGGGTAAAAATGTAGAAAGGTTAGGGGGAATATTCTCAGGTATTATATGTAATTGAAAGAGAGACAATTTAAGACAGACAGGGAGCTACTGGAGAGAGTTCAAGGCAGAGTGATGAGGATGGCCAAGGGATTTGAGCATCTCTGCTATGGAGAAAGACTGAGAGACCTGAGGCTGTTTTAACCTGGAGAAGAGAAGGCTGAGAGGGGATCTTACTAATGTCTATAAATATCTGAGGGGTGGGTATCATGGTGAAGGGGCCAGGCTGTGATAGGACAAGGAACAGGTACAAGCTGGAACACAGGATGTTTTCACCTCAATATGAAGAGAAACCTCTTTGCTGTAAGGGTGCTGGAGTCCTGGAGAGGTTGTGGCGTCTCCTCCTTTGCAGACTTTCAAAACCCACCTAGATGTGTTCCAGTGTGACCTGCCCTAGGTGACCCTGCTTTGGCAGGGCAGAGCTGGACTTAACCTGTAGAGGTCTCTTTCAACCCCTAACGGTCTGTGATTCTGTGAATGTACTCATTCTGGTTTCTGCTCAAGAGATAAGCACCAGACAGGGACAATTAAACCCCTCGAAGTTTGGAAGCAGAGAATCATAGCTTGTGAGCCCAGCCCAAACTGTGTGGTTACCCTAAAGGCAAATGGTAGCTGAGTAGAGATGTTTGATGGGCATGTTTTAAGAAAACTCTTAATTGTAGCAAAAGCTGTTAGTAATCAAGATGAATGTGAAAGTCTTTAGCCATTGTGATAATTTTGATTTTTTTTTTTTCTTTTCTTTCTGCCTGGCTATTCCAACCTGTGAAAACATAAATGTAAGTGCAGGAGAAATTAGAACTGACAGCTGTTCCATTTGGAGGGGCTCTTGCTTCCATTATTTTAGCAATAGCATTGGCACAGCTTTGAACATGTCATCGGTGTTTCTAAGATAAGCCTCAGCCTTCCATTTATTTTTTTTTCAGGATTTTTACAGTGTGTCCTGCCAAATCACTATTGCTCCAGGCTGAAAATTTCAGTATTTCTTATCCAGAGAACCGTTTTTGAATCATTGTGGTATTCTGAAACGTGGCAGCCAAAACACAAAAGCTGCACATTCGTGGTCGATGTGCTTCTGTGACTCCAAAATCCATTTTTAAATTAAAACTTAATATTGGAAGTCAATAATTCATAACATCTAGAAGAGTTTTCATTGAGTGGAAGAAGCAGATTTGTTTGGGTAGTAGGTAATACAAAGAAGTGAGTCCAGCAGGTCAAGAGAGGTAATCCTGCCACTCTATTCTGGTGAGACCTCACCTTTAGTACCGTGTCCAGCTCTGGCACCTCCAGCACAAGAGAGACATGGACCTGTTGGAGTGGGTCCAGAGGAGGGCCACCAAGATGGTCAGAGGGCTGGAGCACCTCTCCTGTGAAGACAGGCTGAAGGAATTGGGGCTGTTCAGCCTGGAGGAGAAGAAGAGGCTCTGGGAAGACCTTAGAGCTACATTTCAGTATCTGAAGGCTGGGGAGGGACTGTTTAGAAGGGATTGTTGTGATAGGACAAGGGGTAATGATTTGAAACTGGGGCAGGGGAGGTTTAGGCTGGATATCAGGAGGAAGTTATTTACAGTGAGGGGGGTAGAGTACTGGAACAGGTTGTCCAGGGATGTGATCGAGGCCTCATCCTTGGAGACATTCAAGACAAGACTTGCTGTGGGCCTGGGCAACCTCATCTAGTTGGAGGTGTCCCTGCTGACTGCAGTTGGGTAGGACAAAATGCCTTTTGAGGGTCCCTTCCAACACAATGCAGTTTGTGGATATTTTCAAAGCATAAATCCTCCTTAGTACATCATCATTGTAACTTAAAATAATTGCACTTAATGAAAGAGTGCTGTCTTGGTGTGGCAGTTTGGGAGTAATCCACACCCCACACACACACTTTTGAAATCATAGAATCACAGAATGTTTTAGGTTGGAAGAGACCTCAAAGATCAGCCAGTTCCAACCCCCCTGTGCCGTAGGCAGGGACACCTCCCGCTAGATCAGGATGCTCAAGACCTCATCCAGCCTGGCCTTGAACACCTTCAGGGAGGGAGCAGCCACAACCTCCCTGGACAACTTGTTCCAGTGTCTCACCACCCTCACTGTGAAGAACTTCCTCCTAACATCCTGTTTAAATCTCCCCTCTGCCAGTTTGAACCCATTCCCCCTCATCCTGTCATTGCAAGACCTTGTCAATAGTCCCTCCCCAGCCTTCCTGTAGGCCCCTTCAGATACTGGAAGGCTACTCTAAGGTCTCCTGGAGGCCTTCTCCAGGCTGAAAAGCCCCAACTCTCTCAGCCTGTCCTCATAGCAGAGCTGCTGCAGCCCTCTAATCATCTTCGTGGCCTCCTCTGGACTCTCTCCAGCAGTCCATGTCCTTCCTATGCTGGGGGCTCCAGAACTGCACACAGTATATAAATAACCCAGACTAGACTCAGCTGGATGGAAGTTAATGAATGAAGCTTTGTATTTACAGCTACGTGTAATATACAAGTAGATATTTACAACATATTACAGATATGTACAACTATACGCAGTAAAAAAGGTAATACAGAAACACCACAGCCCACCACAGAGTCCCCAGGAGGCCACCCTTCCACCTTCCCCCCACCACCCAATCTTATCCCAGTATCTGTCTTATGTGCCAGGTAAGTGAGGAAGATTGGCCAGAGGGGTTAGACAGCAGGAATTGATTAGTTGAATTACACAGATTCAGCTAGAAGGCGAGGAGAGAGAGATCAGCAGAGCTCAGTCCCGAGCAGCTCTGTCTTACCTGTTTAGGTTCTTACTTTTGTATCGGTTGGCAAACGTACGAGTGAAGGAGACATCACCAATGTCTTCCTTTCTCAGCTTATAACCTAATTTCTCTTATTAAAATCTTCCAATTAACCTCAAACCAGCACACTTGGCCAAAGGACTAGGGGGAATGGAGGAAAGCTGGAAGTGGGGAGATGCAGATTGGATGTGAGGAGGAAGTTCTTCATGAAAGTGGTGAGGCCCTGGAATGGGTTGCCCAGGGAAGTGTTTGGGGCCAGATCCCTGGAGGTGTTTGCAGCCAGGCTGGCTGAGGCTGTGGGCAGCCTGATCTGGGGTAGGGTGTCCCTGCCCGTGGCGGGGGGCTTGGAACTGGGTGATCCTTGTGGTCCTTTCCAACCTTGACTGATTCTATGAAAAAGGTACAGTGAGAATTGTAGATTTTTTTTTTTTTTTTTTTTTTAGCATGATGGGGTAATACTGTGACCAGGAACCTTTAGAATTGCTTTGTGTTGGTATGGAAAGATAGGTACGCTTCTGCTTTAACACCAAAGTAAGCACCACAGTCAGAGATGAGGTTTTCAGGATGGCCTCCCATGAAGAATCACCTTGCAAAGCCTTTTTCTGCTGGTGTGCCACTCGGGCAGTGTAATAAACATCTTATTTACGTGAGGGCTGGATTAGATGATTCAGGAGGCTGGTTCCAGTGCTGTGTTTCCCTGGCTTACAGCAATGAATGTGCTCAGCATGCAGACATGTTCCCATTCTATTCTTTTGGCCACATGAGGATAATTACGTAAAGGAGATATATGAAGAAGTTCTTTGTAAAGACAATGGGAGCTGTCAGGGCTGTGCAAGTACTTACAAACTAACAAACAGAAAAAAAGCTTTTCAGAGGTGGTGTTTTGAAAAAAAAAAAAAAAAAAAAGGAGGTAGGCAGTCATGCTGAAGCCAGGCAACAGAGAGTCTGCTTTCCAAATCATGTGGCTTGGAAGCCTTTTTAATTATTGGAGCTTTTACCCACGGTTGAAGGGTAAAAGATTGTAGGTTCAAGTCTGGGAGGCAGCAAATTGTGTTCCAAGATCTCTAACAGAAAGTCACTGCTGTGGAGTGTTAGGTAGTTGCTTGTGCTCTCTTCTGTGATAGAAAATTTAGTTCCTTAGGGCTTATTTTTTACTTAATCATTAACTTTTATTCTATTGGTTATTTTTGCTCTCCTGTGTGATATCAGAGTTAGTTGGATGAAATAAAAAAATTTTAGTTCAGTTTTTCCTGCTGTATTGGGTGATAGCATGAGTAGTTCCATAGAGCTTCAAACAATTAATTTTTAGTTACTTGGTTATTTTGTATGATAGCAGGCTCAGTTCCATGTATTGTATTATTCATTGTATTCTTCTTTATATTCTTCTTCATTATTTATTATTCCTTTTATTCTTTTTATTATTCCTTATTATTCTATTTTTCTTTATTACTATTTTTATTATTCTTATAATTTTCTATCATAATTTGTTGTTATAATTTATTATTAACTTGAACAATTGATTTGTAGTTAATTGGTTATTTCTGCCATCTTGTGTGACAGCAGGGTCAGTTCCAAAAAATTTATTGCTGCTTTGAGCAATTTATTGGTTGTTTCTGTCATTCTCTCTGCATAGCTCAACTTGTACTTTTTTTTTTTTTTTTCTTTCTGACAAACTTTTAAGAATGATGATCTATATTAGGTGTGTTTGTGCTTGCCTTAAATTCAAGGTTTCTTGGAGATGAAGAGACTTTGAGAGAGATGTGGAGGGTTTTGTGTTTTCAACTTCCTTCTTCGTCTTCTACCTCCAGTATCTTGTCCATCCTCTCTCCTTTTTTCCTGCATTCATCTCACTGATGCCTACTTCTTGTGACTGCTCTCCACTGCTCTGCTGTCCTCTAGTCTGCTTGTGGCTGTGTCTCAGTAGATGTTGCTGACCCCCTCGTGTCCCTGCCAGCTGCTGAGGTGAAGGAAGGGACAGCATCTCCCTGTGGCTGAACCAAAAGGGGAGTGTTGCCTATAGTAAGCTGGAGCAAACCCAAACTGGGAGGCCCAAAGGAGATAGTAGACATGAGACATATTTTTAAAGCTTTCACATAGTGTATTTAAGGTCAATACTTGGGAGGGAGGTGGTGGTGCAAAGCTTGCTTGTGGTATCCTGGACTGTGGAGTGCTTGGATGGGGCATACAAAGTGGTTGTTGACAAAGGGCTTGGAAGTAAGGCTCTAAAGCCAGCCAAGCTCCACTGCCTCTTCACGTCACTGACACATTCTCTCTGTCCTTCAGTGAAGAGAAGACTTTTATTCCTCTAACAAGTGCTTGATAGTTTAGTGCTGCCTTTTCTGCCATAACCCAGCAAACCTTCAGTGCAAGATTAATTCTTAGATTATACCCCAGAAGCCATAACCTGTAGCTTGAGAGAATTGCTGAAAAAGTAAAGGCAGTGGTTAGAATATTTACTCAGTGGCTGTCAGCTAGAGGCCCTCCTAATGTACAGAAACTTTCACATCTCTCTCTCTCTCTCGGATGAAGATAAGTGTGGTGAACACTTGCACAGATTGTCCAGGGAGGTTGTGGATGCCCTTCCCTGCAGGTGTTCAAGGCCAGGTTGGATGAGGCCTTGAGCAGCCTGAGCTAGTGGAAGGTGTCCCCCCATGGCAGGGGGGGTTGGAACTGGATGAGCTTTAAGGACCCTTCTAACCCAAACTGTTCTGTGATAATTCTTTTTAGGACTCTTAGACTGCTTTATGCCCAAGGCTGTGAGTTCTACAGCAGGCTGAGTTTCTTAGAGCAGCCATGGAGACAATTCCACCAAATGTATGAGTAACCACAATTGCATTAAATACTCCAGGGGCATCTTTCCACACATACCTCACTCGAGAATTGAATATATGTTTCAGTAAGCCAATAATGTTGAAGTGCTGTTGCCTTCTCCAATGCATGTAGATTGGGAAGTTTTATGTGAATGATTTCTATGTCCAGATGTTGCCTGGGGAGGTAATTGAAGCTCCATCCCTGAGGAGATATTGAAGAGGAGTCTCAACAGGGCTCTGGGCAGCCTGATCTAGTTGAGGATTTCCCTGCTGACTGCAGAGGGGGTTGGACTGGATGACCTTGAGAGGTCCCTTCCAACCCAGACCATTCTGTGGTTCTGTGCTGTCTTCATGTGTAAAACAATTTAAAGCTTGTTTTTAAGCATGTCTAACTCCACAGCTATTATATATTTATTATTTGAATCTTTAAATGAGATAATAAATTAGTGTTTGAAATACCTGCTGCATTATGATTTGTAGGCACATAGTCATCTTGTTGGCTTAACCTGAAATGCCTAATTAGTGTTTTAAATGGTAGTGTGGTCTGCAAGACACTTAACTAAATAATACAGTTCCCTCTTAGAGTCTTTTGAGGTGCTGGCAGTTGTACAAGCAGTATCTCATGTCCAAAAGGGAATAAATCTGAAAGATGAGTTTAGCCTTGGGAAGTTCATCACTTTTATACCAGTCACTTTCTGTTACCAGTGGAGAAGGATTCAGCAGTCTGAATCCCCAGGGGTTGGTGGGAGAAATCACTTCTATCTGTTAATGATAGATGAAGCATCTCTGATGGTTCACCAGCCTCTGAAACAGAAACCCCAACCAAACTCCCTAATCATAAACAAGGAGCAGTTAGGGCAGCTGCAGTGCAGCTCAACTTGTCTGTGTCCTTCCAAGCCAGTGAAATGCATCTGAAGGTGCTGAGAGTTGGCTGGTGGTGTTGCAGAGATACTATCGTCTTTGAAGGATCATGAGAGCTAAGGGAGGTCCCTATTAGCTGGAAAAAAACCCAAAAAGCTGGAAAAAGGATGAAAAGGACAATTCAGGGAAGGTAGTCTATTGGCTTTACATCAGTCCTTAGGAAAATGATGGCATCGGTCCTCTTGGAATTTGCTTCTGGGTGCATGAAAGAGGTGACAAGGAGTAACTAGTGTGGCTTTACCAAAGGTAAAGTGCTTGACCAAGGTGATTGCCCTTGATAGTGAGATGACCAGATGAGAGCACAAGGAGGTAGCCCACCTTGACTTAAGTAAGGCTTCTGACCTTTTCTGTGACACCATCCTTGTGCTGTAGTCTAGATGACTATAGTGCTGGCTGCATAGGTAGGCTGGGTCGTCAGCTATGAAGGGTGGTGGTGAAGGGTTCCTGGTACAGCTGGAGGCTGTTTGCAAGGGCTGTTCTTCAGAGTTAGTCTTGTTTAGCAATCTTTATTATAGTAGAGAGGAGATAGAATTTGTTCCTTGGGGAGGGTACTGCAGACTAAGGGTGCAGTCAATGCAAGCACACTCAGAAGGGCTTTGCTAGAAGGATGGCATGAGAGGGACCTCTAGAAAGTCAAGGACATTCCTCTCCTAGAAAAGGGAAACCTCCTGCAGTGATAGCAGCACTTCGGTGGTGATGAAGACTAACACCATGCTGGTCTGCCCCAGTAGGAAAACAGCCAACTGAAGCAAGAAATCCTTCCCCTCCAGTTGGCACTTTTGAGGCAAAAGCCCTAATCAACCTGGTCTGAATTAAATGCTATAAACAAAGAAATTAAATATTACATCATGGTAAAATTATTTTATATCAGTGTAGTAGGGTCTGATGCAGATCTCNTTTTTTTAATGTTCATTCCTTTGAATCTTTAGAAGGTTGGTTAATACCTGTTCCTTCATTCCTCATTTGCAGGGTGGGTATAGTACATCCTCTTTGTCATCCATTGTCTCCCATGGAATCCTCAGCTTTGAACTCCCTAGTTCTGTATCTGACCCCACTCAGTGTACATTTGTCTTTCTGGAGACCAAGCCCAGCATTAAATAAGGCAGTAACTCATATGGTGTATATCATGGTTTGCTGTACGATCATCACTTTATGTCCTGTAAAAGCTTGCCATTAGCTGACTTTCAACCTCTTGGGGGTTGAAGAGAGTTGTTTCCTTCCTGGATCGGTGTCATTTGCCATTTCTTTAAGGCTTGCCTATTTCTAAAGCCAATTTTGAATCATCTGGGGCCCAGATCCACTGCAAAGTACTAATCTGAATAATTGTTCTTAATTTCAAGGACTTATTAGCTGGGTTTCCTCAGCTGTATTTAAGTGTTGTGGGAAACTGTGTAGGGTTGCCTAATGCTTCTGTATTCACAGCTTGCACAGATTTATTTCAAGCAGCAGTGTTTGTGTAACTTTTGGAAGTAGAGACTGTGACATTTGGAGATCAGTCTCTAATAGGAATAACTTCAAAGCTGAGCACTTGCAAGTTTGCATGCCATAAACCTAATTAATTGTACAGCAAGTACTTCTATTCCTTAGCCCATGGTACTCTGCTTCTCTCAGGGTTTGCTGCAGGGAAGCTGAGCAAATGGAAATGGGCAGTAGAACAGTGAACTTTTATAGTCTGGAAGTGGAAATGCACCTGATGTGGTTCCTATCCTAGATGCTGGAGAGAAGAGACCTGTAAATGCTTCTCATTTATCCCTGTGTTTAGAAGCAAACCTTAGAACCACAGAATTGGTTTTGGTTGGAAGAGACCTTTGAGATCGAGTCCCACCATGGCCACCTAACCCCCTGCCGTGGCCACTGTGCCACGTCTACACGTTTTAATTCCTTCCGGGATGGTGACTCCACCACCTCCCTAGGCAGCCTCTTCCAAAGCCTGACCACTCTTAACAAACCTCAGGCAATTTTTTTAGGCTGTAGTATCACAGATTTGCTGCAAAAGGTTTTGTTTTCCCTTCTCATTGTTCCTAGTTCACAGCTAGATTGCGGTTAGTTGGTTGGTTGGTTTGTTTGTTTTGTATGATTGTTCAACATAACCTCAAAAATTATGATCATTTGCACTCCAGACAAATGAGAGGGGTTTTATGGCTGGAGCTTCCTGTACTTTCATTGTTTATTGCCTTGTTTCCCCTCTCCATTGCCCAATTTCAATGGTACAAGTGCTGCCTTAACAGAACTGTTAGTGACTGTTGGGACAGCACAATGCAGCACAGGCAGTTGTGTTGGCACAAAGCAAAGAATAAACCTCTGTCTGTGAGTGTTCATTGCTTTCAATGGGCTTTTCAGTGGCTCTGCATATTACAATTCTTAGCACCTAGCATACATTCATATTCATTACAGCAGCACAGTTCAGCCCCTGCTCTGTTTCATTTGGCTTCTTTCCCCCCCCCACCCCTTCCATTCCTTCTATCAGAGGACGAGGCAGGATCACTTTTTCTAGTCCCAGTGATGTGCTCTAGCAGAGGTTACAGCTCCCTTCTCTTCAGGATGCCTGAAAATGTATCTTTTGACTTCTTCCATCTTGTAAGAAAGATGTTAAACACTAGAAATACTTGAAGCCTTTCGGAAGCTTTTATGATGAGCCTTGTGGCCGTTGAGACTGTGAGGTGCTGGGCATGTATGGCATGCAATCGTTTGTATGAGCAATTAGTGGAAGAACTAATTGGTATGTAGTGGTGCCCTCTCTTGAAAATGTGTCTACCTGCTGCTTTATTTGGATGGGGTGGGGGGGAAGTGGTTCTTGGGATGTGAGATACCTGCTTAAAATGCTCTTTTGCTTGCATGGAACTTGGCTTTTTTATTTAAACATTTCTTAAAACAAATGATTTTTAGGTAGCCTGCCCATATTTTGTTGTAGGAAGTTGTACTTGGCCTTTAAGTGTAGACTTACCGATGTAGGATGTTGTGTTGCACTCATGCACATAAAAATGGTCTGGTTGAAAATGATACTGCATGAGTACAGCAAAATCTGTAATTGGGTGTGATGTTCTGTGCCCTCATCTCTGGACAGTTAACATCCCTACAAAGTCAGACTGCTGTCTTTTAGAATACCTTTGATAGTGTGAATTAATTGGACCCTTTAAAAGACTGTGCTGAATATCCGATAACCCTGACAGTGAGAAGCTCATCCCTTGTTTAATGTACTTACTGTGGTCATGTGTGATGTTACCTTCTGCAGATGAACCTACTAGTCCTAGTATTGACCACGACATTGCACACATTCCTGCTTCTGCTGTGATTTCTGCCTCTGCTTCTCAAGCCCCAGCTATAACGACTGTTCCTCCCAGTCCCACATCTCCTATCCCTTTAATTCGGCGACAGCTTTCACATGATCATGGTGAGTATTCATTTCTTGTTCTCTTTTTCCCTCCCTTCTCCTTTTACACTTTGGAGAATTAAGATAAGTGCCTTGTGAGGAAAGGCTGAGACACCTGGAGCTATTTAATCTGGAAAGGAGAGGATTGAGGGGAGGGGATCTAATAAATGTATTTAAGTATATGAGGGCTGGGGGTCAGGAAGGAAGGGACAGGGACAGCCTCTGCTCGCTTGTGCCCTGGGATAGGCCAAGGGGCAAGGGATGGAAACTACAGTAGAGGAAGTTCCACCTCAACATGAGGAAAGCCACAGTGAAAGCACCAGGAGCTAAGCTGTATCCATTGAGGTATGGTGTAGCCTGCTCAGCTCTTGTCCTCTCTTTGCCTCTGACCTCCCAGTCTCACTTTGGAGACTGCAGGTGGGATTCTTCACATGCATTCTAGGGGTGTATGCAGTTAACCCCTTACTACATTGGGAAGTTCTGGAGATACTCTCTGGTTTTAGGTGCAACAGGATAGTAACAGGTAACCAAAAGGAGGGGACAGGCTCCACTCACTTCCACCCTGTGGTAGGACAAGAAGCAATGGATGGAAACTACAGCACAGGAAATTCTACCTCAACATGAGGAAGAACTTACTGACTGTAAGGGTCACAGAGCACTGGCACAGGCTGCCCAGAGAGGTTGTGGAGTCTCCTTCTCTGGAGACTTTCAAGGCCTGTCTGGACTTATGTGACGAGTAGAGTAAGCCAGGTTGGAAGAGACCTTCAAGATCATCCAGTCCAACCTATCACCCATCCCTGTCCAATGGCACTAAGTGCATTATGGTCATGCTCTGGCAGGGGGCTTAGACTCAAAGATTGCTTTCATCCCTGTGATCCTGTGACCCTGTGAAATGTTTGGGTTTTTTTTAGTAACTTTTATTTGAAGAAAATAAAGGTTGTGAAGTCTCCGTCTCTGGAAACTTTCCCTCCCTGTCTGGATGTGTTTCTGTGTGACCTGCATTGAATTCTATGGTCCTACTGTGGCAGGGGGGTCGGACCTCCAAAGGGCCCTTCTAATCCTGTGATCCTGTGATTATGAACTCTGTTGAAAAAAAAAAAAACCAAACAAAAAAAAAGATTTAGGCTCCTACATACTCAAAGCCTTCTGTCTGTGTGTAGAATCCATCCGGCCTAGCGTCCTGGATAGCCAGCCTGCTGCAAAAACTGAGAGATCCAAGTCGTACGATGAAGGACTGGATGACTACAGAGAAGAGGGAAAATCGTGAGTGTATCCCAAAAAACCCCACTTCATTTGACATCTGTTTTTACAAGTCTATAAAACCTCATTTTGACATTTGTTCCTCTCTCTGCAGATCCATGAAGCATGTGTCTAGTTTAAAGGGCATTAAGGTAGGTAAAAAATAAATACCAGCTCCAAAGAACTGCACACACTGCTGTTGACCAGTGGTAGAGTTGTACAACTCCATCATGTGAAGTGATGACTTAAATGCAGAGTGAAGTCTCCTGGAATTGCTGCCCACCAAATTGTCCATGCTGTGTGCATCGCATAGACGTGGCCTTTTTTTTTTCTGTGCTCACCATGTACTCCTTGGCTTTCATTTTCCTCAGCCACTGTAAACAAAGCATATCTATGATGTGCTTTTGAAAAATCCTAATAATGAGAGGTCTTAGGCTCCTGCAATTTCTCAGAGTATTCTTGGGATGTATGAGGTCACTGTTGCATGGAAACTTCAAAATTCATCTGTTCCTCGGAGGATGCTTGATGGGGCATTTTTAAAGTGACATTGGGATTGTAAAGAACTGTTTTAGAGGAAACGCTGTGAGGTTCTCTCTGTGGTGCTTTCTTTAGGTCCCAGACAGCCAGAAATCTTCAGAAGACTCTGGCTCCCGAAAAGATTCTTCTTCAGAGGTCTTTGGTGATGCCTCCAAGGAGGGATGGCTTCATTTTCGTCAGCTTGTTACAGACAAAGGAAAGGTACCTGTCATGTTTGGTGTTTTAACCTAGCACAGGTTTTACAACAGTGAAATCTAAGAATCTAGAAGCCTTCCTGTTTTGCTTTGTTAAATAATTTCAGGGGGATATAAGCATCAGTAAGACTGACAACATTTTAGACCCGTTAGAATATTGACATCAGTGAATTCCTTGGTATCTTCTGCAGCCTGCTTTCTGAATTGTTGTAATTTTACATTTCAGGCCATCTGTGAAGTAAATTAATTTCTAATGACTGATTAAGTAGCAAGAATCAGCCTCTTGATAATTGTAATTAGTGTTCCTTTTCCCCCTCTTTGCTAGTAATGGAAAAAAGATGTAGTTTTTGAGACTCTTGTGGAGCTGAGTTCAAATTAACTGTCTGCACAACAGCTAGCACTTAAGAAAAATTGGTAGTCTGGAAGTGCAGCAATGTGTGAATGTAAGTCTGACTTCGTGGAGGTTGAAGGACATGGGCAAGAGACTGTCCAGTTACAGGATGGCTTTTGTTGGAAGGAACCTTAAAGATCATCTAGTTCCAACCCCTTGCCACATGCAGAGATACCTAAATACTTGATTGTTGTACTAAATTTGTATGAATCCCTCTGTGGTATTATAGTCATATTCTGCTGCTTGCTGCTGTCATAGATGAGCACACACTTAATAGGTGATCAGGGTGAGGTGGGGCAGGTTGCTGAGCAATTCACTGCTCTAATGGAGAGCACTTAGTGAAGCCCACTTTTGTGTAGCCTTTTCCTACAGGTCATTCAGTGAAGGCTGACCTCGTTAATGTTTATAAATATGTAAAGGGTGAGAGCCAAGAGGCTGGAGCCAGGCTCTGCTGGGTGATGCCCAATGACAGGTCAAGGGGCAATGGGTGAAGTTGAGGCATAGGAAGTTCCATGGAAATATGAGGAGGAATTTTTTTTCCCTGTGAGGGTGATAGAAGACTGGAAGAGGCTGCCCAGTGGTGTCGTGGAGTCTCCCCCTCTGGGGATACTCAAGACCTTCCTGGATGCGTTCCTGTGTAATCTGGTCTAGGTGATCCTGCTCTGCTCATCAGGGTTGGACTGAATGAGTTTTTTAGGTCCCTTTCAGCCCCTAACATTCTGTGGTTCTTAAGAGTGGTGCAGGTAGATGGTCAGTCTTGTTTTTGGAACTTCTGGAGTTGTTTTTTGTGATCCAGAAACATTTGTTGTACCAAACGAGCACACTAACAGGCCGGTTGATGTTCTTGCAGCGAGTTGGTGGGAGCATTCGGCCCTGGAAGCAGTTGTATGTTGTTCTTCGAGGTCATTCACTCTATTTGTACAAGGATAAAAAGGAACAGGTGACCTTGTCTGAAGAAGAGCAACCTATAAGCATCAATGCTTGCTTGATAGACATATCCTACTGTGAAACCAAGAGGAAAAACGTCTTTAGGCTCACCACGTCAGACTGCGAGTATCTGTTTCAAGCAGAGGACAGAGATAATATGTTAGCGTGGATTAAAGCAATACAAGACAACAGCAACCTAAACGACGAGGTAATCATATCATGCAGAAGCCATGGTTCCTGTATTTTAATTTAAAAATTGCTTGTATTTTCCTGTAATTAATACTTCAACACAAGAGCTGATTCGCAATTAAACAATAGACCGAAAACGTACACAGGAGCGTCACAGAAAACGAGGTTGAAAGGCAAGGTAGCTGGATACATAAATGGAGTTTTTAAAAGCCTGCTATAATCAGAGAACAGACTTTTGGAGTAAATGAATTCCTGTTGTTGCTGACTCAAGTAATCTCTTAAAAGACAATTGCAGGATTAACACAAGCGTGTTTCGTCTTCAGACTTCATTGCACAGTGGCGTGTGCAGCGTGGTGAATTTCTGAGCAGTTAAAAAGAAAAGCTTTGAAGGGTGCCTGTTGGTTTTATTAAATGCTCGTTTCCATGATTGAAATGTTCTGATGCTGATTACAAATGATAAACGTGCACTGTTTTACCTAACTTGTCAGTGTCCCTCCAAATATTGTCCTCAGTGGTTTTTCGTTTCTGTGGTGAGTAACAGAGGAATATTTTCATGTCTGGTCATGTACATCTGCTCAGATTTGAAATAATTACCCAAAGGAAAAGGGATTAATACACATTATTAGTCAGATGGATCAGAGCACGTTGGCATTCCTGCTTGTTCCAGCTGTATATGTAGCAGCAATTAGTTACATAAGTACTGTGTGCACATAGGATTGGGTTTGTCAGAGCAGGCTGCGTGTTTTCTGTTTGGATTTACTTTGAATTCAACAGGATTTAATCAGATTCTGTTGCCTGGGGGGGGGAAGTCTAAATAGCAGCATTGAACTTGTAATTACTGCAGTTTTCCTCATGATTTTTAGAAGTTTTGTCCTTACTGTTCTGAAGGGCTGTCTGCTAGATACTGATTTTTTTTTTTTTCCTCTTTGTTAGCTGTACTGCACTGTTAACTTTTCATAGGCAGTGTGTTGCCAGGAAGAGTTAGTTCTAAGTATTCTGAAAGTAAAGAAAATGTTTGTTGTGTTTTCTGAGGTCGTAAAGGTTCTCCATTTCATTTCACAGGACACTGGTGTCACTAGTAGGGACCTAATTAGTCGAAGGATTAAAGAATACAGTACAATGATGAGGTAGGTGAATTCTGTGTTGCCATTAGTGCTTGTAGACTTCTTACCTAGCTTTTTTTTTTTTTTTACTAAAGCATTGTATCTTGTTTCAGTTCTTCAAGCAGCAAAACGGAGCCATCTCCCAAAACACCTCGCCAGAGTCTAAGTATCAGACAAACTCTGCTTGGAACTAAAGCAGAACAGCGTACCCAGAGCCCACATTCTCCAAAGGATGAGTCTGAGAGGAAGCTTCTCACTAAAGGTCTGTGTGGTTTCTTTTCTTTAGGTCCTCATAGCCCCAATGTAAGGCCATTGAGGTACCATTCTCTGGTTATTCTAAGTCTTAAATGCACAGATGCAAACCAAGGGTTAGCCAAAGGTTTACAAAAGTTGCATCTATGATCACTCATTTCTTCTTACCTACTGGATTCAGATACTGTCTTAGATTTCAGGTCTCAGATCACTAAAGCTTTTTATTTCAGTCCTCTCTCAAGAGGGTTTTAGATTTTTTTTTTTTTTTTTTCTTTCCCTGCACCTAGAACCATAGAGTCATAGAATCATTCAGGGTTGGAAGGGACCACAAGGATCATCCAGTTCCAACCCCTCTGCCATGGGCAGGGGCACCCTACCCTAGATTAGGCTGGACAGAATCTGATCCAGCCTTGCCTTAAACACCTTCAGGGATGTGGCCCCAACCACTCTCCTACGCAACCCATTCCAGGGCTTCACCACTCTCATGGTGAAGAACTTCCTCCTCACATCCAATCAGAATCTCCTCACCTCCAGCTTTGCTCCATTCCCCCTAGTCCTCTCACTACCTGAGAGCCTAAAAAGTCCCTCCCCAGCTTTTCTGTAGACCCCCTTCAGATACTGGAAGGCCACAAGAAGGTCACCTGGGAGCCTCCTCTTCTCCAAGAGCCCCAACTCTTTCAGTCTGTCCTCATAGCAGAGGTGCTTCAGCCCTCTGATCATCCTTGTGGCCCTCTGTGTGTTGTTAACAGAGGTCAAGTACAAATATTAATCTTCTTGTGACCAAAATTTTGTCAAGCTTTGGAATTAATTTTGTGAGTAATTAATACTTTTATCTCCAGCTGATGTGGAAATGACAAGGTAAACTGGTTAAGAAACCAGAATTATCCACTGAAGTGTTGAAGTAGAGAACGCACTTTGTTTTTTTTTTCCGTCTTGGTCTTTAAAATACAGGAGTAAAAACTATAGGTTTTTTCCCCAGAATTCATGCATACTGAGTTCTGAAAAAAGGTCCAAAGAGCAGGCACTGTGATTTTAAATCACTAAATGAACTCCATCAAATCACGTCACAGTTGTAAGGATGTCACAGCAGTCACTTCTGATCAAGCGCTTTTGAAGAAGCTCTTCTTCAATTTAAGCTGCGAGGCAATTCTGGTTTGTCTTACAAAGAAATGTCCCTTGGCTCCTGCTATACTGCAGATTATGTAACTGAATTGCAGATGTGAAATGGCAAATCTGCTGAAAGACTATTTCCAGAAACACTTGACTGAGAGGGAGGTACTAACAGCATCAGCTGACTTGCAGTGCAGGATAGGTGGGAATCATCATTTACTACAGCAAATTGTAAGACAGCTGAGGTGGGAAGGAACCTTAAAGATCATCTGCTCCAGCTTCCCTGCCATGGGCAGAGACACCTCTCAACTAGACTCAGATGTTCAAGGCTTCATCCAGCCTGGCCTCAAACGCCCCTAGAGAGGGATCATCCACAAACTCCTTGGGCAGCCTATTCCAGACTCTCACCACTGAAGAATTTCTCCCTAAGATCCAGTCTGACCCTACTTTCCTTCAGCTTAAAACCATTCCCCCGTTTGCTACTGCTACTTACCCTTAGGAAAAGTCCCTCTGCAGCCTTCCTGTAGGATCCCATTATTAATTGTTTAGGAGAGGTAAACTCTAATGGAACCTTTTGTCTGGTATTTTTTTTTCTGGTAGATAATATTTAGATGTGCTTGTGTCCTATTTGAAATGATTTAGAGTGCACAGGCCTGCAGAGGTGAGTGTTATAGTTTCATAGAGCTTTTGGGCAGCATTGTGATTCAGTACAGACTTAATCTTGCTTTATTAAATGTAGATTGTGTTTTTTTAAAACATGATTTATGTACCTTTAGTCTTAAAATCATGAATTTTCACAGTACCATTCAGTTATTTTTTGTTCTAAATTTGTGCTGTTAGTATATTGCAGTGTTTTTTCTTGAATTACAGAAGAGCAAAAGAAGGTGGTGGCCTGGTGGTCATGGAGGTGTTGGTTAGAAGGTTGCATTTTATGATCTTAGAGGTCTTTTCCTACCTCAACTCTTCTGTGATTCTATAAGGTGTATTTAAGACAGATTAATGAGTAGTTGTGGGACTCTTAGGCTGGTAAAAGAGGTTAAAATGTAGCAGGTGTTACTTGACCTTTGTAAATCCATTACCTGCATCCACAGTAGTTTTGGGGACTTGTGTTCCTATTTCTCTTCTTTATTTCTGTATTTGTCTTATGGCAACCAACAGATGAGACAAGCCCACCCAAAGACAAGGGGACATGGAGAAAAGGCATCCCAAGCATCATGAGGAAGACATTTGAAAAGAAGCCATCTGCTGTAGGAACATTTGGTGTCAGACTAGATGACTGCCCCCCAGCTCATACCAACAAAGTATGGGAGGACAATAATTTTTCTCTCTTGTGATTTTTCAAATAGTTTTTTCTATTAATTCCTTCCAAATGTGTATATATAACTTCTAATTTTCCTCAGTACATCCCCCTGATTGTTGATATATGCTGCAAACTGGTTGAAGAGAGGGGCCTGGAGTACACAGGCATTTACAGAGTTCCTGGGAACAATGCTGCCATCTCAAGTATGCAAGAAGAGCTCAACAAAGGGATGACTGACATTGATGTCCACGATGATGTAAGTCTTTGATCACATCATTTCTGAGCTGAGCTCCCAAAAGCTTCTGGTTGTTTTGGGACTATAGAAATATAAAGCATGTCTGTCCTTTCCTTCTAACTGTGTAGAAATGGCGAGACTTGAATGTCATCAGCAGCCTGCTCAAATCCTTCTTCAGAAAGCTCCCAGAACCCCTTTTTACCAATGGTAAGTTGCTGAGTTTTGTCTTTAGGAGTTACTGTTGAATAGCTGTAAGGTGGCTGGAGAGAAAATCCAGTGGAATCATCCTGGTTTAGTTTAGTTTCAGATGCAATTTCTCTATACCATATAGTATAACTAAATAATTTCACTAGAATAGAATAGAATCAGCCAGGTTGGAAGAGACCTCCAAGATCATCCAGTCCAAACTATCACCCAGCCCTACCCAGTCAACTAGACCATAGCACTAAGTGCTCCATCCAGTCCTTTCCTGAACACCTCCAGGGATGGCGACTCCACCATCTCCCTGGGCAGCCCATTCCAATGCCAGTCACTCTCTCTGGGAAGAACCTCTTCCTAACATCCAGCCTGTACCTCCCCTGGCACAATTTGAGACTTTGTCCTCACTAAATATCCTCTTTCTTCCTCAAAAAGCAGGAAGTCATGGTTATCATAGAACTTAAGAATGGGACAGAATTGCTCTAATGGTGAAGGAATTACAAATTTCAAGGAGAAAAAAAAAAGAGTAAAATTTGCAGTTTTATTTTGCAGTACCCTATGAAAGTTGTGTTGTTTCCCTCCCCTTTCCCCCATTAGCCTCTTCAATATAAGAGGGTAATTTATTACTTTTAAAGGTAATTTATCTCTGTATATTACCTGTATTCATGGAAGGTGGGGAAATGTGAGGGGTGTGAGTGTATGTGTGTGCATCTGCATATATATGTGTGTATGGAGAGATATATAGATGGATAGATATAAAAAACAATTAATTTCTGCTTTTTTCCCCAGACAAATATGCAGATTTTATAGATGCCAATAGAAAAGAAGATCCTGTTGAACGTCTGAAAACACTGAAGAGATTGGTAAGCTGCAGCCAGCTGTGGTCTTAGGTGCACCGCAACGTTAGCATTAAATGTTTTACATTCTGAATTGCTTTGTTCTTGTTTCAGATCCATGATTTACCTGAACATCACTACGAGACTCTCAAGTTTCTTTCTGCACATTTGAAGACGGTGGCAGAGAACTCAGAGAAGAACAAGGTATCAGAAACAAAAGTACAATGTGTTTGGGTTTGGCTCATTCATTAAGTAGAGGCTCTATACAGGATTACTTCTGTTAAGATGGATTGATTTATTTCTGTAGATAAAAATCAACGTTTTTATATGTTGAGAATATTGGTTTTGTACTAGGCTAAGGATCCTTCCTGCCAAATACGTCTCTGTTTAGTGTGATTCAAGCTTATTCAGACCTTTATTAAAGGTTTATTAAACCTTGTGGGAGTAACTGCTTACATCCTACCTTTATTCCAAGTCTGTGCATTTCTTGCAGTCAGAGTTTGCCAGGGCAGGGCACAGGTGAATGTCTGTGACCTGAAATGAGCCTGTTGACAGAGGCTGTCCCATCAGCTTTGTGTGGATCTTGGCTTTCTGGATGATTCAGTCATCTTTAAGACCAGGACTTGCTGCAATTACAGAATCATTAAGATTGGAAAAGATATCTTAAGATCAAGTCCAACCTTCTACCCAACACCTCCATGACCACTGAACTGTGTCCCAAAGTGCCACATATACTTGCACGTTTGATGACCCCATAGAAGATGTTTTAGAAAGAAAGAAAATTGAATGTGTAATAGGTGATAGTTGCTCACTACAGGTTCTTAGTCTGTGGGGTGATGTGGTAGTTTAGCTGTTACCTGCCCCCCCATTTTTTTAAATAACCCAGGCTAGGACTCGGTCAGTTGGAAGGAATGAAGCTTTATATTTACAGCTTTGCACAATATACAAGCAGATATTTACAATGTATAACAAATATTTACAGATATATACAGTAAAAAAAGGTAAACAGAAACACCACAGCCCTCCCAGAGATCAAAATCCCTAAGAGGAGTCACCAGCCACCCCTGCTACCTTCCTCCCTTCCCCAGTCTTATCTCACCATCTGTTAATGCAGCAGATAGGCAAAGGTAGATGGTCCAGGGAGGTTAGCAGTAGGAAAAGAAGTTAGTGGAATGATTCAGAATCAGCTACAAAAGGCAGGGACAAAGGAGCCATGCAAGAGCAGCCACAGCCTAACGCTGTCTGAAGCAGTCTGACTTATCTATATTTTGGTTACAGCTCTTAAACAATTTCTTTTCTTTCTCAGTATGAGGGAAGTAGCATCATCAGTGCTTTTCTCTCTCAGCCTATAGCCTAATTTCTCATTCAGATCCTCCAATTAGTTCACACCAGCATAGGTGAGAAAGAGTTGGTTTGTGTGAAGTGCTTCTGTGCATGCTCTAATCCTGCAGTAAATGCAAATCATAGCATCCTCTTTATTTAGCTCTCAGAGAAGGGTGTTTGAATGCAGAGCTGTGCACAGCAGCACTGTGCTTATGGCTGCTTACCTCAGGGTAAGTAGGTGACTTGGTGGCTTATTTGGCTACCAATGTGCAGGACACAGGAAATAAACAGATGTGAAATGATGCTCTAAAGAGGAACCTCTGACCACTTTTAAATCAACAAATGCCTCAGTTCTAGTGAATGTGGTAGGTTACAACCTCACTGCTACAAAGAGTGCCTTTTAGTTAAATAGGAAGGAATAAGGATGTATGTGCATTGGAAAAATAGTTAACAAATCATAGCTTTTAGTGGAATTAAGGTGACATTAATAAGGAAGTGATAGTAAATAATCACAGTTAAGTGCAACGTCTGAAGCAAACCATTTTAAGGGTTCATTGAGCTGTATGAATGTTGTTTAAATATGTTAATTTTATAGAATAGATAAGGCTATGACTATCCAAAGGCCATAATTCAACTCAAAAAAAAGTATTAGGGGCTTGTGTCACCTTTGCAACTTCTTCTGGTAAGCACAAGGACCTTGCCTCCTGTATGTTACTATAATGTTATATATTATTCCATGTCACAACAGTCAACTAAGTCAGAAGTAAGCAAAACTAGAAGGTAAAATAGAAGGTAAGTATTCTGCTGCTGCTTTTTATGGCATTATTTGTCAGCTGTAACATGAAAAATGAATGGAGTGGTTTATGTTGTGACATGATTGCATAACTCTGAGTCTTGTCTCATGAATATATGTGTTGGGTCTGGGATGCTGGTTGTTGCTGCCTGCTCCAAAGTAGATGCAAACTGAAAGAGCTCTTTGTGGAGAGACATAATACAGTATTTGATTGCCAGCTTCTTTTTTTTTTTGTCATGTAAACATTTTCAGGGAAAAAAAAGTAAAAACAACAAAACAGGAAATTACCAATGCCCTTTTAGGTTAAAACCTTGAAATATCAGTGTTCCAAAACAAAACAGATAGTTTTCAAGGGAAGAGGAAAAAAAATACCCAAACCAATTCCCCTGGAAATGTAAAGAGTATAACTGAGTTCTTACGTTGTCTGTGATTGTGGAGCTTGCAGTGGCATAAGAAAGGTGGGATTCTGAATTGTGGAAATTAGAAAATCATAGAGCAGTTTGGGTTGGAAGGAACCCTAATGATAATCTAGTTTTAAACTTCTGCTATGGGCAGGGACACCTTCCACTAGTCCACGTTGCTCAAGGCCTAATCCAAGCTGGTCTTGAACGCTTCCAGGGAGGAGGCATCCAGAGCCTCCCTGGGCATCCATTCCAGTGTCTCACCACCCTCACTGGAAATAATTTATTTCCAATATCAGTCTACATCTCCTCTCTTCCAGCCTCACTCCATTCCCCCTCATACTGTCACTACAAGCCTTTGTACAAAGTCCCTCCCCAGGTGCATGGATGGATCCAAAAGTTGCAGGTGCATATAGAAGAGCTTTTAGTGCAGTGTAGCATCCTTTGAGAGTCATCAATGTAGTTTTAAAACCCTTGGTCCATATTTCAAGTGGTTCTTAGATATATTAATAGTGTGATATTAACTGTCCTTAGCCCATGTTACTGTGTGTTCTCATTGTAAATGTATGATGTGGAACTGTTTCATTTCTTAGATGGAACCAAGAAACCTGGCAATAGTATTTGGTCCGACACTCGTGAGGACATCTGATGATAACATGACACACATGGTTACCCACATGCCAGACCAATATAAAATTGTAGAAACACTCATCCAAAAAGTAAGTGGATGCATTTCATTCTTTATAAAATAAGGTTGTAGCCAGATCAACCAACTGCTCTCTCCTTGGGCTACTTGGAGTCTGGTATTTATCCTTCACACTCCAGAAGAGCATTTGGTTTTGTCCCAGTAAATGTCCATTTTTAGTTGTTTGTTTGTTTGTTCCACCTTTGGGGTTTTGTCTTTCCTCTGGGGTTTTCACCTTTTTTATTTTGAATTGTAGCATGACTGGTTTTTCACAGAAGATGATGCTGAAGAACCTCTTGTAAGTATTACGTCCTAAATATTTGCTTTCTAATTAGCTTAGCTTAGAATCTGCTTCTGCTGCCTCTAGACCATTTGGATATTTCTTACTGCTTCACTGTATGGTTTGCTCTTCAGAAGCACCTTCTTAACTCTCCAGTCCTTACAGTTAATGAATTAAAATAAAACTTAAGGCAAGCCATGCATTTGTTTTAAAAGCAAACTGGGAAAATAAGAAGCCATGAGGAAAGCCTGTCCTCAGGTGAATAATTTGACTTTTCTAAATGCTGTTAAATTGCGGTGAACTATTTGTGAAACGATGATGAAGAGATCTTTGTTTATTAACTGTAGACAGCAGTTCAGGAGGAAAACACAGTAGAATCTCAGCCAGTGCCAAACATAGATCATTTACTCACCAACATTGGAAGGACGGGAGTATCTCCTGGAGACGTATCAGGTAACTCTTGCCTGGACAGCCCCTAGGCTAGAATAACTCTTAACAACTCTTAAATACTCTTAACTCACTGTGACTCTCTCTTCCTGTCTTTTTTTCCCCCCACTAATAAACTTTTTTTGTTTTTTCTTCTTCTTCTTCTCTTTTCCAAAAGCTCATTAACACTTCTTAAAGACTTGAATTGTTGGTAATCATGCATGAGACAAAATCTGGAAAACTTTGTTGCCTACCAGGAATCTTAATGACGAAAAGCTGAGGCTCGCACCTAGTGTTTTATTTATTCACAGTAACCCATGCACTCATCGTCGTGAGGGGGAAGCAGATGCGCTGCTGTAGAGTGGTTTGCTGTGATGGCAGAAAGGTTGATGCTCCAGAGGGCTTTTCAGGTTAACCCTTCCCAATGTTAGGAATGCAGAAAAAAAACCCCAAAAGTTTGAGCTGTGTTTTTCTTGTCGAGTGATGGACACTTCAATAATGATGTTGCAGTATTGTCTGTACTAAAGCTGATTTCCTTCTGTTTATAAATGCCCTCCTCTTTTGTGGCTAAGGACAAGCATTGCAGGCTCTCTTTTGGTGACTTTTTCCCCCTCCCTCCTTTCACTCTACTACTGCACTAACCCAGCATGTCGTACCCCACGAATGTTAACCCCTGCGTCTCCAGCTTCTGTTTCAGTTTTCAAAGGGTGGTTCAGCACTTACTGAAACGATCCCTTTTTTTTTTTATACTGATGTTGTGACAGGAGAAGTGGGAGGAGTCTATCACACGGTGATGTCAGTAGTGGATTCTGTGATGTCACTGGTGGACAGCTGGAACTGTAGGAAGAAGGAGGACTGTTGCCCACACTGTAGCTGCCTTGTCTGCAGAAACCCCCGTTTCTTGTAAATGGAGAACAAACCAGTTGATCTGTGCTGTAAATTTTCGTTTAAGAGTATTTTAAACAGATCAATGCTACTTTTTAAAAAGTCTTTCTGCTGTTTCTTGTTATCTCTGAAGCAGACCCTGAGGAGAAATAGCATGGTATGGTCTACCAGTCTTTCTAGTCATAAAGCATTAGCCATGTGTCAAAAAGGGGCGTGGCAGGGGGCTCAGCTCTTTCTTCCTAGGGAGGAAGTCCCTAAAGCTTGGAGCATCCAAGTGCCTATTTTTTTTATTTTTTTTTTTTTTAGTAACTGTGCTAGCCCCTTCCTACCCCCTTTGTAATTGTATAATCTTGGGTTTTGCCAGACAAGTACAAGTATGGTGTCCATTTTTCATTTCATGAGAGCGCTTGTTGTAGAAAAGCACAAAGCTGGTAGTGGCTGGAATCTAGCCCATTTCAAAGTCAGAGGTGGAGAGGGATGGATAATTGGGGTTTCCTCACAAAATGCCAGTTAATTCCTTTTAAACACTTGATAAAAAGACTTAAGACTACGTAGCCACGATTCTGTCCCTAGGGCAGCCGACAGTGCTAAGCCATTCAATTTTGCTTTGCATCTCCTGAACCTCAGGAGAGTACCCAGTACCATCCTGAAAAGGTCTCTCAGCTGCAGGTTTTGCAGGGGCTGTACACTTAAAACGTGGAACAAACCTTAAACCTTAGTATTGCTGGGTTGTTTTGATTTAGAAGAACAGGGCTCCTTTGCCATTCCTATCATTGAGCTGGTTCTGCCTACAATTCACAGCATCCTTTCATGGCGGTGGCTTTCTGTGGTGCAGCTTGCATCTTTGTGAGCTCTGACTATTCACTCTGTTCTGGTTTTGATTTGCTTCACGTTTTGTTCTGTGCTTGTCTTTTTCCATAAGTCCAGCATTGTCTGTAGCAACAACGAGAGGAAAACAAAAAAAAAGCGCACAGAACTGAGCAGAATTGTTTCTTCTCTTTAATTTTTCCACAGATTCAGCTACTAGTGACTCAGCAAAATCTAAGGTAAATCTCTTTGTGCCATGACGTGGTTACAAGCTTCTGAAGCCTGTTTAAGATATTTGCTTGGTTTACTGTGTCACCTACATGCAGAGGTACCACAGAGCTTATGTAGCATGTTTTGAGTAAGTGGGTAACGTTCTCAACAAGTAATTTTAGGGTGTTAGGTTGGAGAAGCTGCTTGCAGAGAGCTGCCTCTGCCAAAGCAGTCGGCTGCACACAAACAGCTTTGCTCCAACTCTTTCAATTATGAGTGCTTACCTCCTTTTCACACCTCATTGAGTAGACAGAAGTGTACTTAGGATGTTCCCCCTCACCACTGGCATCCTGCTTACTCCCAGATAGTAATTGTGTTTCCCTGTTTTCATTGACAGAAGTATAAATAGGATGTAGCCTTCTCTTTATCAGAAGGTAATAGTAGCTGCTCCTCTTGTAGGGAGCCAAAGGTTGGGTTCAGAGTTGCTGTGCAGACTCTGCCTAGGAAGTATTGCTGTGCCTGGGAGGACAGCCTAGCAGGCTTGGGGAATAAGTTTGGAAAGTGGGCAGCAGTTCAGTCCTCAGTAGTGACTGGGGAGAGTTCTTTCAGTCTCTCAGGCTGTGGTTCAATAGCTGCTGGCCCTGGGTGTCTGTAGCAGTGGGTCATTTGGCAGCATGCAGCTGCCCTCACTCAGCTGTGAGCTCTCTGCTGGGTGTGTTCTGGGCCTCCCCATTGGAGCTGAGAACAGGACTGAATGTATCCATCTGGATCATTGTTGAGATGTCAGCCCAGCTGTCTTCTGAGGATGCTTGGAGACTCAGACACTGTCTCAGCAAAGGCCAACTTGCAGGACACGATGTCACGCTGCCTGTTTCAGGACACTGTGCTGTTTGCAGGTTGCATCCCACTCACCACCATACCTATGAGCAGCACAGGAGCCTGCTTACTGCTCAGCCATCCCTGCTTGCTGCCAGACACACTCCAAGTGTCCTCTTCCAGCTGGCTGCATTGCTTGACATCATTCTTGGTGAGAATGGCATGTACCTGTTCCCAGCTCACGGGAAAAGCATGCGCAGCTTTCCACTGCTGTGTGGGGACAGTAACCAGTGCAAGGGCTGTGATCACCTGGAAGAGCAGTGGTCTGTTGCCAGTCAATTTTGGATTGGCACTTCTCTGTCATTACAGCAGTTCAAGTGCCACCTGCTCTCCAGAAGGGTCTTGTCTGCACCACCTGTAGGCAGTCACTGTGCAGGAGGCCAGGCTGTGATTGCACAGGCTGCACAGATGCTTGTTTCCTGGGGGCTCTCAGCAAGATGCAGTGTCTTTTGCCTATCCTGTCCCGAGCTCTGCATCAAGAGCATGGGAGATCCTTTACTGTGGAGCTGGAAGTTCTAGAGAGCCACGAATGTTTTTGCTCCTGTTATTTGAGTAGAAGTTTCTCCCAGCTCTTCCCTGACCATCTTCACATAAAAGAGATGAATGCACCTTTGAGGCTCTTGTGGTCAGTATGGCCACTGTGTCACTGTGTGTTTGTTTGACCTTGACTTGTGAAGTCATGGAGTGGCAGTTTTCAGCACTAGCACCGTTTCTGGGGAGAGAATTTGTGCCCAGAAGCAGCTGTTTGAGCAGGGACATTGAGTGCACTGCATCTGTTCAGTGCATCCCTTTGACTAGTCAGTGCCTTTATGCTGCTGCAGTAGACACATTTGACAGCTGGCGGCTCCATGGGGACTGCTGGAGCAGAGAAGGACCTTGGTGGACAGCAGCTGAGTAGTTAGATGGTGACTAGTGGGCATTAGCTTTCCCTGTCTTTAAGCTTATTCTCTAGGTATCTGAAATCACTAGATGGTGTCATAGCTGTTCAGTGAATGTTACCATGAGAATAGCTCTTTGTCCCACTTCTCTCCCTCTCTGCATAGCTCATGACTGGTGGTCTGAGTCTTCCATCAGGTCACAGAGAGGAGCCACATATCTGACCAGGGACTTCAGGTAGCTGACACCTAAACTGCTCTTGTTGATCCCTAGAGATGGCAGATTTCAGTCCCACCACGTTAAAAGCCTCTTACGTAAGCAGCAGCCATACACCATTGCTGTATTCTGTGTTAAAGTCTCTACAGTGTGCAGACAGCACTGGTCAGCAGCCAGAGGGGCAGGATGGTAGCTCCTCTGAACCTCCCACTCTTTGCAAAGGTGGCAGTGGGGCAGTAAGTAGGAAAGGTGCATAGCTTTTTAAAGTGGCCAGGTGGCAATATTGTCAGTGTAGTGAAAATAGATTTAAATACATTTTCTGCAAAGAACTGTCTGTTTGCTGATCTGTGCAGTTCTAAAGTTAGATATTTCAGGAAGTTGATTTCTGTTAATTGTCTATACTTGTGTCCAAACTGGGGTTTAAGGAAGTAATGAATTGATGAAACTTCAAAACTCAGCCTGAAAGCTGAAAGATCTGTTGTAAAATGGTTGGACAAGTGAGCCTTTTCACACGGGTGACACTTGGAGGGATTGGAACCACACTCTTGGGTTCTCGTCTGTGAAGCAGTTTCTGTTGCAAAGCAGCCTTGAAGAGGTTGCCTTGGTGTAGCGGAGCCTGTTTTGTCAGTTAATCAACAACCCAAGAGCTGTATTTACAAACGGGTCTTTGTTAGGCTAAAGGGATTCAGGTAACAAGAGGAATCCTTGGGGTGAAAATTGGCTGTTTGGGCAATGCCATGTGGGCCACAGAAAGATGGAGGAACTATTTTGTGAACAAAGAGAGGCTATCTGCTGAGATGCTCAGGATGTGGTTTTGAGAACTCTCAGGCTAACAGCTGCTTCTTTTGTGATCGCTAATCATGCCTTCTCCCTTTCTTGTGACAGGGTTCTTGGGGGTCTGGAAAGGATCAGTATAGCAAGGAACTGCTCGTGTCCTCGATTTTTGCAGCAGCTAGTCGCAAGCGGAAAAAAACAAAAGAGAAGCCCCAACCCAGCAGCTCGGAGGATGAGCTGGATAATGTGTTTATCAAGAAGGAGCTTGCAGAGCAGTCTCGTGATGACACAAGGAAGGAGGACATAGCTAAAGGGGAGTATGAGAGAGAGAGAGACGCAGGGAGAAAACAGAGGATGTTTGTCCTGAAGGAGAAAGACAACAGCGTTAAGAAAGATGGGAGCGTTGTAAAGGATGAAAAGAAGTCGTTAAAGAAAGAAAGTGTCCTGTCAGAGGAACCTTCATTGCCTTACCATGAAAAATGCACAAAATCACCCAATCTCAGCTGTCTGCCAGCCCTGCAGAAGAGCAACCCAAAAATGCCTGTCTCGCAATCTTCTTCCCAGGTTGAGGAGACAGTGTCTGACTCCGGCACTATGCTAAGCACTTCCTCCCAGGCTTCCCAGCACAGATACTCATGCAAAAAAGTAGCCAGCCCTGAAATTAAACACGGGGAGTTTTTAGCAGCTGATGTCAGCTCCATCACCTCAGATTACTCGACGACTTCATCTACCATGTATCTCACGGGATTAGATGCCAGTATGCTGAGCCCTGAGGTGCAGTCTGTGACAGAAAGCAAGGGGGAAGACGCTGACGACGAAAGGAGCGAATTGATCAGCGAAGGGCGCCCCATGGAGACCGACAGCGAAAGCGACTTCCCCGACTTCGCCAGCGGTGCCGCTGCCGACAGGCTGGCCAAGGGGAAGGCTCCGGAGGTGGCGAAGAGCAGTCGGAGGAACTCTGAAGAAAGCGAAGTGAGTTGTACCGAGGGCAGCTCCACACCAAAGTTAGAGAGCCGCAGGCTCTTCAGCTCGCACAAACTGATCGAGTGCGACACGCTGTCCAGGAGGAAGTCTGCGCGGCACAAAACGGACAGCGAGGGCTCGGGGGATGCCAGGAGCGAGAAGGACCTGCCCGCTGTCACCAAAATGTTTGACATCATGAAAAAAGGGAGATCCACCAGCAGTTTAGCTACGTCAGCCAGAAGTGAGGCTGACAAACAGGAGCCGACCTGGAGGCTTAAAATCACCGATAGGTTAAAGCTGCGGCTCAAGTCCTCGGCGGATGACATGTTCGGAGTTGGGAATCAAAAAGCTAACTCTGCGGAGAGCGCCAAAAGGAAGAACATCAGGAGAAGGCACACGCTTGGGGGACAGAGGGATTTTGCTGAGATCAGTGTCCTGAACGCTTGGAAAGCTCAAGAGTCGAGTCAGAGCAGAGAGAGAGAATCTGAGCTTTCAGCTGTGAATCGGCTGAAGCCAAAATGCCCAGCACAGGACCTCTCCATCTCGGACTGGCTGGCACGAGAACGTTTACGCACTAGCACAACCGACCTTAATACGGGTGAGAGTGGAAAGCCCAGGCTTGAGAACACTACCTTAGCAGATGGATCCAAGGCAGAGCTGCCTTCGTCTGCAGAGGTGCAGGCAGATGAAGGCAGTTCTTCCAGCAGCTTGACTCTAGTTAACAGAACACCACCTTCGGGACCATTTCCGCCACCAGACCAGGTAAATGGTGACAACTACCAGAACATGAACAAAACCAACTTTAGCCCAGCAGTTGATGCCCATCCTCATAAACTGTCTGGGACCCAAGTGGTTAGATCTCGATTCTACCAGTACCTTTGAAATGGGGGAAGCTATGTCCACTACAGCAATTCAGTCACTTACTGTTACACTTCCCAGTAACTCTGTGTGTGTGTGTGTGTGTGTATGTGTGTACATATATATATATTTTTTTTTTCTTTTCCTGTACTGTTGTTGTTATGCAGCCTTCATTTGGGCTGGTTTCATCGATATGCTCTGTGGAACGTTTTCACAGTGCATTACCACAGCCAGAAGAACACTAAAGTTTAAAGTCTATATATATATCTATATTTTAAGAAGAAAGAAAGAAAGAAAGAAAAAAAAAAAAAAAGTATATTTGATGGCTGCATACAAATGTTGAACAAAGCATCTGATGCAACACGCTGGGTGTAGCGCGTCCACGGTTTTCTGAAACTTGAGAAGTTGGCCTGGCAGTTAGTATGCAGAAAACTTGGTTCTTTTGGTTTAGTCACTAACAAGTGCCTCATCATAAATTCATTTGGTTTGTTAGGGTGCCATACTGTTAATTAGAGAAGCTGAGTTTGCAAGCAGACGAAGGCGTTTCACCCTTTAACCAGTTTTCACGGCGGTTCACAAACGTTAACACCGGTGGCTACAGAGCTTCCATTCCTTTAGGCATTCCAGTTCGATATTTGGAGTTTTATATTTCCAGTTTTAATACAGATTTTGAGTTTTATGTGACTTGAATTTTTAATCTTTTCTGTAAAATAAGTAACTTAAAGTGTACATATTACATGTGTATCTTTTCTTCAGATACCAGATTTGATATAAATGTTGTAACATAGGCGTGTAGATAGTGGATACTTGGATGGAACTGGTTTCTTTTATTGAGAATATAATTCTGCATGAAAACCTAATGAATCCAAACCTGTATCATGCCTGTGTGCATACCCACTTAAACACTGGAAATAAAATTGTTTTGGTGACTCTCTGTCTGAGGCCAGTTCATTCGGATGAAAAGGTCCTGGTCGGCAGCTGCGCTCAGCAGCTTGCCCTGCACTTGTTCTTGGAGAGGATGGTTGGATTTGATCATGGGGAAGAAGGACCTGGAGGTGTTCAAGAAAAGACTGGATGAAGCCCTTAGTGCCCATGCCCTAGTTGTTTGGATAGGGCTGGGTGATAGGTTGGACTTGGATGAGCTTGGAGGTGTTCAGGAAAAGACTGAATGGGGCACTTAGTGCCATGGTCTAGTTGTTTGGATAGGGCTGAGTGATGGGTTGGACTTGGATGAGCTTGGAGGTCTCTTCCAACCTGGCTGTATGGATGAGCTTGGAGGTGTTCAGGAAAAGACTGAATGGGGCACTAAGTGCCATGCTCTGGTTGTTTGGATAGGGCTGGGCGATAGGTTGGACTGGCTGAGCTTGGAGGTCTCTTCCAACCTGGCTGTATGATTCTGTGACCTCTGGGTCCTAGTGGATGGAAGGTTGAAGGTTGACCATGAGCCAGTGATGTGCACTTGTGGCTAAGGCAGCCAGTGGCATTCAAGGGTATATTAGAAGGGCTGTGGTTAGTAGGTCCAGGCAGGCCTCCCTCTCTACTCTGCTTTGGTGAGGCCACATCTGGAACATTGTGTCCAGTTCTGGGCACTCCAGTTCAAAGAGGACCTCAGGAGATTGCTTGACAGAGTCCAGTGCAGAGCCACGAAACTGGAGTGGAACATCTTCTTGTGAGGAGAGGCTGAGGGAGCTGGGGCTCTTTATCCTGGAGAGGAGGAGCCTGAGAGGTGACCTCATCAATGTTGATAAAGATGTAAAGACTGAGCACCAAAAGCATGGAGGCTCTGCTGGGTGATGCCCAGTGACAGGACAAGGGGCAAGGGGTGGTAGCTGAGCCATAGGAATTTCCATGGAAACATGAGGATTTTTTTTTTTCCCTGTAAGGGTGACAGAACAGGCTGCCCAGGGTGGGTTGTGGAGTCTTCCTCTCTGGAGATATTCAAGACCTGCCCAGGGGGGTTGGACTAGATGAGCTTTCAAGGTCCCTTCCAACCCCTAATATTCTATGATCTCATGGTACAGGTGTGCAGTCTTTATGGCCTGGCAATGATTCAGTGGGATGGGCAGCTCCATGGGGTCAGAGAGCAGCTGAACTGGGCAGGGACCTCTGGGCATCACCATGTCCTGCCCTGGCTCAGGCAGACACAGCCAGAGCAGGTTGCTTAGAGCTGGGGATGGGTGGGTTTTGACTATCTCCAAGGATGGAGGCTTTTTAACCTCCCTGGGCATCATATTAGCAGGAAAAAGGGCTCTTTTTTCTATGTTTAAGCAGAATTTCTTACTGTTTCCCTTTGTGCCTGATTGGTGTGGTTTTGGTTTTTTTGTTTGTTTGCTTATTTGTTTTGGTGTTCTTTTGCTTGCTTGTTTTTTGGTTTGGATGGTGGTGGTGGTTGTTTTATACTTGTCCTCATCAAGATGCAGTGACCTGAACAGAACATTTGGTGTGAGGGCTGCTTGGAGCTGTGTACTTGCAGGTCATTGGGAATGGATCTAAGCTGAGCTCTGTGGGGAGATCCTGAAAGGGTGACTGTGCTGGCAGCAGCAGTGTTGGGATGCTTTAAATGGTTCCAGACAGCAGCTCCTGTTTCAGGGGGGATTGGTGACTTAGTTTGAAATCTCAGGGCTGGTATCTGCTGGCTGGGAGGTGCTGTGTGACTGTTTTGTAAGACTCTGAAGGGCTTGTTACTGTCCCCATTAGTGTTACTCCCAGCACTGAATGTGGGGAGTTAAGGCATGCTTAAAGTCCAGATAGTTTCCTAAATTCTTCAGTGTTGCTGCAGAGCTGAAGGAAGATCCTTTGAGATGCACAGAAAGGTCTCCTGTCAGCAGCACCTGAGGAGAGCCCAGCTCCACTGGGACCAGGCAGGATGGAAGTGCTCAAAATGAGGCTTCATCTGCTACAGTGCTCGAAGCCAGGGCATCACCCTGCCCTCCCTCAGGTATTAATGATGCCATTATTATTGCCATCCTGCAGAAAAAAGGTTGCAGGGGGGAGGAGGCTGCCTTAGAACAGCCCTGCCATGTTTGAGGCAGTGCCTGCCCCCATGGCTCCTAGGAAGGGGGTTGCACCAGTCTGCCTCTGTCACCCCCTTGGGTTTGTAAGAATGCAGGGAGAGCTGCCTCCTGGTGAGGAACAGATGGATTTCAAGGCAGAGATGTCCTGCACACCCCCTCCTCTCCCTTGCTCTCTGCTCTTCTGCTCTGCCATCTCCCAGTGGGCTGCTCGAGGTGCAGTGTTGCTGTGGTTTTGCTGTAGCCCCCAGGGGTAGAGTCGGCAGGGATGGTGCTGACTCTGGGCTGACTCAGAGGTCCCTGCTCACCTTCCAGCTCCTTCCAACTCATCAGGGAGCAGTGAGATGCTTCACTACTAATTTTTTTTTTTTCTTTCTTTCTTTAGAGCAGTGAGGTCCCTGAAGCCACAGATGGCTGCCAGCCAAAGCAGCTCACTGGCTGCTGCCAGAAGGCACCTGTGCCACAAATGCAGCTGCTAGCAGGTGTAGCTCCCTTTTGGGTACAGTTTTGCTGGGAATCCTTTTGTCACCTTTCAGCTGCCCAGAAGCCCGTGAAGGCCTGATCTAGAATTGCCAGTGCAGGAGTGCTCTGGTGGCAGCAAGGAGGATGAGTTGCCTTGTTTCCTGCTCCCTTTCTAGAGAGGCTGGCTGAGGGACACAGCTGTGCTCTGTCAGCACCAAGCACCCACCTGTAGTGGTAGCTGCCCAGTGCCTTTTCTCCCAAACTGCCTGCAGTCACCTCCACCAAAGCTGCCTCTTTACCTCCAGTCTGCAGTGAGAAACTTGGCTTTTGAATTCCCCAGCAGGTGCTGGTCCCTTCTGCACTCCAGGTATTTTATTTACAACTTGATTTTCACTCATTTCAAACACTGCTGGTGCTGAGCTGCAGCCTATGTGCAGCCCTCCCCTGCCCATGTTCCTCAGAGCCTGGCAACATCATAGCTGCCAGGTGGGAGAGGGAGGGAACAGGCACAAGGTGGCTCCCAAGGGTCGTGGCAGCAGTGCCTGTGCAGAGGGGGTTTGTGCTGCCTGAGCCTGTGGTTGGTCTCCTGATGGTGCTGAGGTTGGGATTCTGAGGCTGGGAGTTGGGATGCTGAGGTTGCACCAAGCGTGGTGGCTGCTGGAAGCTGACATGCAGGGTGCAGCGTAGCTGAAGGTGCCAGTGGGTGGTGTGTTGATGATGGTTTCCATGTTCACCACCACAAGTAATAACTACCTGTGGAGTGCAGCTCTGCCTTGCTGCCCGCTGCACTCCCACTGGCCCTGGGTTATTTATACAGCTGCTGCCAGGCTAGATTCAAACAGACACTGAGGGTGGCTCCTGAGGGCAGGCTCTCCTGGGGGTGTAGAGGATCAGGTAGTAGCAGGTTTTCACTGACTGCTGCATCCCTGGTTGGTGTCAGATTTAAGAATAAATCTGGGGGTGTCCATCAGTTAGCTTGAACTGGTGGGGCAGCTGCATCCTCTAAAGGGGAAGTGTGGCATCCAGCCTCCTGGAGCTGTGTTTGCTGGCTGTTGGGTGGGGACATGCATTTGCCCTACCTGGTAACAAGACACAGGTTCCCTTCAGAGTAATGGATCCAACACTTGAGAATCACAGAACGGTGGGAGTTGAAAGGGACCTCTGAAGGTCCAAGTCCCCTGCTAAAGCAGCTTGCACAGGAACGTGTCCAGGTGGGTTTTGACGGTCTCCAGAGCAGGAGCTCCCCCAGAACCTTTCTGGACAGCTGTTTCAGGACTCCAGCACCCTTAAAGTGAAGAAGTTTTGTTTTTTTTTTTCCCCTTAAATTTAACCGAGCTCTCCTGTGCTGCATTTGGTGCCTGTTGCCCCTTCACTGGGCACCACTGAAAAGACCCCAGCCCCATCCTCTTGCCTGCTTGAGAAAGTAGCAGTGCAAAGTGCACTGTGAGGGGGTTTTAAGAGGTTCTTCCCACTTAAATCAGCTGCTCCTAGACCAAGCTTCTGAGCCACTGCTGGAAAGGAATGGCCACACTCTGGTGATGAGAGCAAGCACTCTGACCTACGCCTTACGCTTCACTTTGGAGCCACTCAGCTTGTCTTGAGCTTGGTTTGCAGCCTGATGCTGAAGCTGCTGTGGTCTGCACAGGCCTGGGCTGCTATGCCAGCAGAGAGAAGAGCACTCAGCATGACCCTGCTGGAACCAGACCATCTGCCGAGTTCATGAGGTATGAATTAACATTTGTGTTCTTAAAATGCTCCAGCTGCAAGGGATGCACCATGGAGTCCATTTCAGCTGGAAAAGCCTTTACGATCCCTGAGTTCAACCAGTCTCTAACTCTGCCAGGGCTGGTGCTGACCCATGTCTCTCAGCACATCTCTTCCTCTCTGAAATACCTCCAGGGGTGGGAATTCAGCCACCTCCCTGGGTAAGCCTGTTCTCAGGCTTGAGAACCCTTTCAGTCAAGAAGTTTCTTCTACTGTCCAACCTAAACCTCCCTTGGTACAAATTGTGGCCAGTTCCTCTCATCCATCTGAGGACTTCTAATGACACTTTTAAGAACTCCTTGCTTCACAAAGAGGAATAAACCAAGGATTTCTTCAAGGTGGAAGAGATGAAACCCCACTCCATAAGGTCAGGGGCATGTTCTTTTTTCTTGCTAGTTTTCTAACCTGAAGTTCCCATAACTGGATTTTTGTCCAGGTAAAGCTGAAAGGCCTCACTTTAAAACTATGAATTTTGAGTGGCTTTAATCTGGGCAAACTGAAGCCAGTTTTACCCCTAATGGTTTAACAGCCTTAGCACCTAACTGAGACCACTGTAGGAGCCATTAGTGACAAAATACAAATCTATAAGCATGCAGCCCTTTATTTTGGTCAAGACCTTTGTTCGCATAGTTCTGTATATTACATCGTGGTTGATATACAAATAAATTTATTTACAAATCCATGAGCTCTGCAAGCTTTTTGCCCCCTTTTTTCCCTCTATTTGACCAATATCCACCTTTTTTCACCCCTTCCCCATATATATATATATATTTTATTTCTTTTAGGCATGCATAAAAATGAACTTTGGTGTGTTAAAACTACTCTATGTGCCCAGCCACATACAGTATTTCTTTATTTATAGATATTTATAGATATGTACACACTCACACACAAAAAAAAGTATTGCCAGTATACAGAAGAGTACAGAAGTGTCCATTGTTAAAATCCATAATGCCATACATTGATGGGTTTCCAGGTCTCAGTGAAATAAAACTGAAGGAACAAAAG